>JAWPHD010008348.1:0-116278 GCA_037043455.1 Cyrtodaria siliqua | reverse complement strand
TGAGCGAAATAAACAAAATGGAATTTAGTTTGGAGCAGAGATTATGAAGCTTGCGTATCTCAAGTAACAATCAAAACACTAATCAAAATTGAAAAGCAGGCACCATATCGCAAGGGTGATTAAACATTACGCAGCGCAATTAAAGGCTGGAGAATTGGAACCAACTAATCGAACTTAAAATAAGAAAACAAAGTTGTTGAGAGAATGTATAACGGATATTTGTATAAATATCGGGCTCAGCGATCTCCATATATCGGAGTCGTCATATGAATGAAAAAGCCAATTAAGAGACCGATACAGAATTACTGCAGACGCCCGTTAGTTAATTTCGTGGTTTGTTTAGCCCCACAGCGGCCTTTCTTGACACTGACCCTTCCAAGGCGGTATCCCTATTCTCAACCTTTTTAGTGCTTGTGACTTCAAATGCCTTTAAATTCCATATCAACGTTGCCATTCATGTTTGCCTTTTTGCGTGTTTTAAAAATTACCGTGTTTTGTAAAAGCTGCATTTCCTTTTCGATGTTTGTCGTTATTTTTATTTGTGTTGTGCAAATGCAGATTATGGCTCACGTTCGTGTTTCTTTTATCTCAAATGCCACGTTGACGCTAATTCACATTAAATATAATTACTAGGCAGTTTCGGAAATTAGATTCATAGGAAAAACTTTTAATCTTTTGCAATTACTATAAAGGTGATTGCCCATAATTATTCCATAATTGACACCTCTATTATATAATATCGTTTACAGTGAATTATCATGTATTGCATCAAACTTATGCGGAGTTGAATGTTAAGAGCAATATATTCACGAGCCCAAATGGCGAGTTTAATTAACTGTATGACATTTGAACGACATATATAGTGTTACACTAAACGATAATTTACATAAACGAACTTTTATTTCTATTCTAATACCCTTAAGATCCGAAAATAACGGACGGTAATGAAATATTTCCCACGATACTAAATTAACACACTTTTCTTTAATAATATTGTATTGCAGATATGGTAAATTCTATGTATTAAACATCAAAACAACACTAGCAACATATGTAAATGGACTGAACTTCAAGTTATTACTAGAAGTTATCGTATTATGCTATTTTAGGACGTACTCTAATCGGCGCGCCATCCCGGGTGAAGGTCATAACATATATTTGTTTCAAGGGCGTATCATAATAGGTCTTAACGCAAGGTTACGCTTTACTCGCAGTAACGCTTTACTTGCAGTAATGGTAATAATAAAGTCTGACATAATGATATCTTCATTTATCGAGAACAAAATGGTTTGGCTTACAACCAGATACAAATGTGTTATATTATGTACTCGCATTTGTTGAAACAATGTATTTATACGGAATAGTTCGTGTCTAGAAACGTTATACTATTGTATATAGTAACGGAACTATGCACAACTTGTACAAAAAATAATAAAAATATGAGCTTTACAATGTTATTAATATCAGGTTGCACTGATAGCAAAAACATTCAAGCAAAACGTGACCAATTAGTATGTTGAATGAATGAGCACAACATCTTAATGATAATATTAAAGAGTGTAGGATAATGATATCATGAGATAGAGATATTTTATAAATAAATAGACTGACATAAAAGTTTTAAAAAAAAATTAAAACAATAACAACATCAAAGCAAAGTGTGTGAGTAGTTAAAATGAAAATTGTCATGAAACAAATTTAGAACTCCAATAATTCATATTTGTCTGTGGTTATACAACATACAGCTAATCTTCCACGAGCCACAGGACAATTACATTATTTCAAGAATCAGTTCTTCAATTGGAAGAAGATATATATTATAAGTTTCATGCAGACAATCTATACGACTTATATGTCTCCATGGTTAAACAACGTACAAACTATACCATCATACAACGATATAAGTCTGTTTCAATAGTAGCGTTGCAATTTTACAATGCTATAAGGTCAGCTATTACCAAGCGTTAGAATTGGTGTAGAAAAGATAATGGTCTAATTGCAAAGAAAAGAAACTGCCATTCTTTAGGAATGCATACAGAATAAAAGAAATAGCAAAGTGCAAGCGCTCTGGGAATTTGCAAGTTCTTAATTGTACTAGAGCGTCGTTTTTGCTCACGAACTGTTGAACCATTTATTAATAGCGTATTGATATGTTCTGGTAAGCATTAGACATAGTGAAAATGAACACGCTTGGTTTAACTCAATAAACCTTTGCTCAGCCGGTGTTTATTTGTCTAAAAATATTGAATTTACATCGATTGTGAAACAAGTTCTTGCAACTTAGATAAATCACTCTCGATGGATTCCTGGGTAGAACCAGTACTAAGCAATGTGGATTAAGTATCTTGCTCAAGGATAAATAACGTGACCGCGACGGAGGATCGAACCTACGACCTCTCGATCAGGAGTTCGGGGCTCTACCGCTGGACAACGCACTCCACTCAGTCGGTGTTATAACATGTATAAAGTCAGCTTTTTAAATAGAAATTGATCTGGTTTTATTTAGTTTAACTATGTTTCCGACTTATATTTGACAAAAACTGATATGTTCTATTCCAAAGGGCCTATATGTAAACACAATTAATTAGCATGATAGAATGCCATAAAAATCAGTGTCTGGTCACAAAATAGTTGGTGTGTAATACAGACTCAGGATGTTATCTGCCAACAAACCATTAGTTCTGAAAGAGTCTGTACTTAAACGCAAACATTATGATCCCTATATTATGTATGTTACGTAATAAAAGTGAATGTTTCTAAGCAAAGGAGGTATTTAATTTGCCACTTATCTTGGAAGCATGTCTTTACTCTGACTTGTCATGAAAATACACTGTTAAAACAGTCTCTATGCCAAAGGATTTGACAGGAATAATAAATAGTAGCGTATGTTATTGAATATATATGTTCGGCGCAAGAGGCATCGTTATATACGCAATATTATACCGTCGTAAGTTCTGCTGTAATAAAATGTATAATTATTAGACAATATTCTAAGTCAGCAAGAATTTGATCAGCGTTTATCGAACTGCTTTTCTAACAATGATCGTAAAGTGTTTTACTGTTTGTCGCCAATTTATCGTAAAATTATGTAATCTGTCCGAAGCAGGTTTAAATGAAGTGAGTATAAAAATGTAGACCTCGAAAATAACAACAACAAAACCAAACACTCAAAAATATAGTTGTTAAGAAGACGGGGCAAATAGTTGCGATGATGCCTGTATGTTTAGTAGTAACAATACCCCATGCCTTATCCCAGTCAAACCCAGACGTCGTACCCGTTAACTTGGGCTCCGACAGGTGTCTTTTTACCGCAATATACGTAGTATCATGAGGTTAATATCACTATATGAACTTAATTATGTTAGCGGGTATAAGACCCAATTAATTTCATTTCATTGATTCCCTAAGGAAGATGTACGAATAAATATCGATTTTCGCACATAGACACTAAAATATTATGACAAACCATTTTTCGTGTTTAATGACAGATGGTGGACCATGTGACTGATACATTTCTTGTTTGACTTTTATACCTGCTTGTCCAATAAGCAAAGACTACTCAGTTTAAACCAAAACATCCTAAATGGCTGAGTAATCTACCTCACTGTTGCCTCTAACCATGCATCGTCGAATTCTATTTGGGCATGAATACATAAATACAAGTTGCTATCAAACATTACTCAACAAGACAGAAATCTGTCTAATTTAAATTTATGATTAAAAAAAAGGCCAACATATCATTCAAAGAAAGCAAATATTGATCAACGTATTGCTTATTTAGAAGGAAAGCAACTTGTATCCGCTATTGATTATCAATCGAATAACACTATATTTTCCTCTGAGGTTGCTGTTCAAATATAACCTAATATAATATTAATTGTCAACCTGACATAAAATCCCAATTACTTTCATTGTATTGTCACAAAACATTATCACTCATCTACAAACTTATTAAAATTAGTCGCAACAAGTATTGGTTGGTTTGTGCTGTTTAAAATGTTCACACAAAGAAAAAGAATTACATTTATAAAATTAAAACGTGTTTTATAAATGAGAGAACAGACACAATTGGCAGCTATCGCAACGGTTGATTTATAACTTACACCTGTACGAGCTGTAATCGTGAGAGCTCTTACAATCGAACATTCTGAATTGATACACTAAAACGTATGGACCTAACATATATGCTTGTGTGCATACTTTGTACATTTTCTTACCAGAAACTTGTTTTACTACGCGAAAAAACGTGACTGTCCAAGAAGACGCAGACCATTTTCTGTTATTTCAATTTGATTCGGTTGAATTGAACGCACAGAGTGCCCAGTCGTATAATTATTGATGAAGCTTTTCTTCTGTATTACCGCTGTAGTTCTGTACTTGTTAAGTCTGGTATATATAGAGAATATTATGCCTTTTACTATCAAGTTTATTAGGCGAGGCTTAGAAAACCAAGAATGGCGAGGCTGTGCCGAGCCATTCTTCGTTTTCGTGCCGAGCCTAATAAACTTGATAGTAAAAGTCGCTGACATAATATTATATTTGTCATGTAGATTATCCACATTTTCTGTATGAATTACTATTATTACCTATTTATCAGAATGTTACGTTTATCCAGGACGCCGCCATGTTGTTGTTTTTTGTTTGTTTTATGACGTCAGGCATCGTTGCGTGCATGACGTCAGATAAGGTTTAGTACAATAAACGCCGGACGATTCCTCATTGATTTGCTTCATTGGGCATAGACTGCTTCACTGCGCATGTACCGTTTGACTCATACGAGCGACAGTCAAACACCGATTTCTTTGCCGTAAATTACGGCTAAATAAAGCGCATTCCAACCACGATCGTGGCCAAGCATCTGCTCTACGTTCTATAAAAAGATATACATCTATTGGAATTTCATTCAATATTGTTTACATAATGCAGACGAGTCACTTATAAGCCCCCGTCATACTCTGACGTGACAGCATGAAGATCCCACTGCGTCCAAAAAAATAGAGATGAACGCAGCGGAAACTTGATCTTTTCTGAAAAATGTGCATTTATCAATTTCATGCTACGTCCTAGACAGGTCCCTGCGATGTCCTCGCTGCGTTGCATACGTTCCGACTGATTTCCTTTTACGTACCTGACCAAGCGCCCACTAGGTTGCCTGTGTTTGCACACGGTCCCTGCTACGTCCATTCAGATCGATCTAAGCTCTTTCTACGTTGTCGCTGCGTCAAAGGGGGTTCCCCAGGTTGGTATAAATACTGCGCCACTCAGTGACAACACAGTGAGAACTCCGTCCAGTTTTCCCGTACGCGCTACGCTTGTTAGTAAGGCAATGGAGTCACTACGAGGTGTTGGTTACGTCTATAACGGGTCAATGCCGTCGTTACTACGTCTTTACGAAGTCCTTGCTGCGTGGAGCAGCTACGCTCATTTTGAACATGTCCAAAGTGCGCGTAGAGTTTCCAAGACCATGGAGACCATGCTAGGTCCTTAAAGGTTCTGCTGGGTTCCTTGCACGTTGTTGGATTTCTTACTGCGTCCAAGCAATATTTTCAGCACGCAGTGGGAACTTGATGCTACTACGTCAGAGTGTGACGGGGGTTTTACATAGAGGAAGTAAGGTGGCGGGATATCTATAAACTGTGAAAATGGCTACGCCTATATAACAAGCAAGTAAACACAATGGCGGACTTTTACAGTCGTTTATATTTAAACGCTGTGTAGAAGTCTATATTGGTCAGTGCCTAATAAAGCAAAATTTATTAGGTCAACCTTTTATTAGGCAGAAAGGTGCATATCTGCATGATAAAAACGTTTTAATAGGGTCATTTTTAGGAAATAAGTTATCAAGTATATTACTACATGTAATAAAAGCAAAATAATGCTCGTATTTATGTGATACACGTGTTAACATCGTTCTAATGATAAAGTTCTAATGAGAAAGGCAAGAAATTCATCCATATGTTCAATTTGAGCAGCCTGCTATACTCTAAATCATACGAGATTATTAATAGCAGACTGTTTATTTTACATCTCTATCTTGCATGCTTTCAAGTACATGGAACGCTTAATTTGTTTTTGTTTTGTAAGTATTTGATTACTTTGATACGTCTGCCAAAAAACACAAAAGCAATTGTCGTAATAGACAGAAACTTAAGTCTGCGGAAAAAAAAAAAATTTGGATAGAAATCAATTTTAACATTTTTTAATTATTTGCTCGATCTCCAAGCTATTGTTTTGCCCGCCGCAATAATGTGATACGTGTGCAACGCAGTTAAATATAATGTCACATATTGATAACTATATATGTATTCTTGGCGGTATTAACGCCTTTTTATTTCAGTTCGTTTTAGGAACCCTCTTACGATAAAACGAAATTAGGAATTTGATTTTTCCATTTTGATGTTGATCGTTTTTAATTTTAATTTAAGTCCTCCAACATTTTATTTTCAAAAAATTGTTTCCTCCTCCTATGGTTCTTCTCCGTCTTGGTGGTTCTTAAAACAAAAACACACCAGTACCTATATAAATGCAATAACATAAGTATCACTGTATGAACTTAATTATGTTAGCGGTGTAAAAGACTCCATTAATTTCATTTCATTGATTTCCTAAGGAAGATGTACGAATAAATATTGGTTCTCACATATAGACATGATAGACGCGAAAATATTATGACAAACCACTTTTCGTGTTTAATGACAGATAGTGGACCATGTGACTGATACTTATTTTGTTTGACTTTTATACCCGCTTGTCCAATAATCAAACATGATTTATTTAAAACCAAAACATCCTAAATGACCGAGTAATCCATGTCACTGTTGCCTCTAGCCATGCATAATCGAATTCTATTTGGGCATGTATACAACAAATACAAGTTGCTATCAAGCATTGCTCATCACGACAGAAATCTACTTAATTTAAATTTATGATTAAAAGAAAAGTCCAACATATCATTCAAAGAACTCTATTGCTCAACGTACTGCTTATTTAGAAGGAAAGCAACTTGTATTCGTTACTGATTAATAACACTATATTTCCCTCTGACGTTGCTGTGCAAATATGTCCTAATATTTTTTGTCAACCTGACAAAATCTCAACTACTTTCATTGTATTGACACGCTGGTATCGAATTATTTACATTGAGATTCCAAGACCATTGCTTTTTTTTATTGAAACAATGTAGTTGTCATATTGTCAATATGCGTGTTTCAAATTTTTGCCAGTAAATCTATTGAGATTCAGTTAAAACATATAGCTGTTTCAATATCATTTACCTTCGCTAAACTATGGATTCTTCGAAATTATTGCCCCCAAGGAAGTGTCCACTTCCAGAGATAGAGTTGAGACGTTTGTATCGATTTATTTAAATTGAGATTCCAAGACCATTCCCATTTTTTTTAAATAAAGCAATGTAATTTTCATATTGTCAATATGCGTGTTCCATATTTTTGGCAGTCCACGGCTAAGGCTTGTTCGTGTGAACCGGGACATGCATAGTGAATCAATCTACTGATTCGACCATGGACTGGTCCACTATTTTATAGGTTTGACACATTGGCGTCAATGTTATTTATATTACAAGATCGAGGCTTATTTTGTTATGCTGTTATTAGCGAAATGTTGTTATATTAACAGTACTGAAAATAATTATGTTATTGGATTCCCCTTTTGCCTCTACCTCCTCATTATAGTTACCTAACAAGGCAAGCCGTTCCTTTTAAAAGGAAACTTAAAATTGATTTACATTTAGTATCGACTGAATTGAACGCACAGAGTGCCCAATCGTATATTTCTTGATGAATTTCTGTACTGGTTGTCTGGTATATATACGTTTTAATAGGGTCGTGTTTAGGAAATAAATTATATGTCTACATGTAATAAAAGCAGAATAATGATTGTATTTATGTGATACACGTGCCAACATCGTTCTAATGAGAAAGGCAAGAAATTCCTCGATATGTTCAATTCGAGCAGCCTGCTGTACCCTAAATCAAAAGAGATCGATCGAAGCCAACATTTTATTAATTGCAGACTGTTTACTTTACATCTCTATCTTGCATGTTTTCGAGTACATGGAACGCTTAATTTCTTTTTGTTTTACAAGTCTTTGATTACTTTGATACGTATGCCAAAAAACACAAAAGCAATTATCGTAATAGACAGAAACTTAAGTCTACGGAAAGAAAATATATTTTGATAGAAATCAATTTAAAAAATATGTTTTTTATTTATTTGCTCGATATCCAAGCTGTCGTGAACACCGCCGCAATAGTGTGATACGTGTGCAACGCAATTAAATATAGCAGCAGATAATGTATTTTTTGTTTTAGAAACCTTTACGATGAAACGAAATTAAGAATTTGTATTTTCCATTTAGATGTTAATCGTTTTAATTTTAATTTTCGTCCTCCAAGATTTTAAATTAACATTTCATTATATTTTCAAAAACATTTTAAAAAAATAATTGTTTCCTCCTCCTAAGGTTCTTCTCTGTCTTGGTGGTTCTGAAAACAAATACACATCAATGCCTATATCAATGCAATAATATAAGTAAGGGGTTATACGGAAGAATATTTATAATCTTAGTAGGTAGTATAGTTGCATGACCTTAAGCCAATTATAAGTGAGCTAACTATAGTTACAGAAAATTTAACAACATTGACGTCGAAAAATATACATAAAACACGGAAGTCAAATGTATCAATCATTAATATTTAGTATTATCCAGCATGTATAACTCAAATAAAGAAATAAACACAATCAGATGCAGTTCATATAACATATTTCAGGAGTATACATGTTTGCCTGGTCTGTCATAAAACTTGTTTTGTTTGGAAACTACGCAAAACATTTCAAATCGAGACTTACAAACTTGCAATAAAAGTTTCTAACAAAACATATGCAAATACTAAACAAAAATGTTAAAAGCGATCTTGTCACTAAATGGCTCACGGAATAAATAACCATGGCACAAAACAAAGATACACAAATTGGCGATCTTGGGCGACCTACAAAAATCTTAGAGGGTCGATCCATTCCAAATATATAATATTGTGATCAATTGTCATTAAACTGTTTCAAATCTAGACTAGAATATTATTTTATGACATTGTTGATGGATAGACGGATTTGTGTTGTATGGCCAAGCTGTCACTCAAGATGACCTCCATGTCTTAAATTATGTCATTTATAGAGTGGCGTGTATATAGTAGTCTTCCAGGAACAAGAATTAGCCTCGTCCGTTGGCTGGGGACGTAAACCGGGCGGTCCCGTGTATCGGTTTATCCTCCGAGCACGTTAAAGAACCATAGGAATCTATTCGATAATAAGAGTAGGGCACGGTTCCCGGATTCCTATGTATCCTTCTCCTCTCTCTGGGGCGGCTCTAAATAACCTATACTGTGTTGATGAGCCGTTAAACAACATTCAGTTCAATTCAATTCCTCGAACAAGATAAACAAGAGTGCCTGCTTGTATCACTCTACCGGCTTGAATAGTCTAAGGCCTACTGGAAAAAATATTTTAAAAATAAAAGGCTAGATAACTCTGATGTGTCTGATGCAACTGGTTTTGAACTTGTCCGAGTTCAGTGACGTAATCTAGAAAACGCCTTGTGCTGCAGGGACAAATAACTTAACAAGATGCGCTACCCGTTGATTCGACTTCTCTATGTCTGTCCCACACATTGAAAATTAACTTTACTGTTGTATTTAACTAAAAAATAAAAATAAAAATTTATAGGAGGAAGAAACAAATGAAAATGACTATAAGTAAATACAAGGCCATACTTTGATAAAAAAAAACAAAAAAAACAACAAGGAACAGAACAGAACCTAGCTGGACGAAGTAGGTTAAAATGCCACAGCCATGTGCAGTTTCATGATTTAGTCGATTTCGAAATACATGCTTACAAACAAAACATTAAATCTTTTTGTAAGTACAGTGCCCGAATTCACCAAACATTACAGAGAAAATTAATAGACTCCATAATATATTTTTGAAAATGTACATAAAAACATTTTTAAAATATGCATGCAAATAAAAATAAACATCAAACAAAATGCAATTCGGTTTAAACATTTGTCATTATGAATGAAAACTCTGTAGTGTGACACTTGTTATGAATGAATACTGATAATCTGGAGCTTGACACATATTATGAATGAAAACTCAGATAATCTGGAGCTTGACACATGTTATGAATAACAACTAAGATAATCTGGAGCTTTATACTTGTTATGAATGAATAGATTTTGGTCAAACACTGGATTTCCAAATTAGATGACGTCATGGCGTCACAACGGCCAGTGATGTGGCCATTTTGGATGACGTAATGTTGTTAAAACTGTCAGCGTTGAATGAGACAGACACTGAATGATTTTATAGTAAAACAACTTAACAAATACGGTCAGTGAAAAAAACGGTTGTTAATAACATTGTGACGTCAATATTTCATGACGTGGAGACACGTGATCAAATCCAATCTTGAATACAGAATATATAACGATAAAAAGATTTATATATATATACTATATTCCAATAGACTAACAATCCAGTGGTGTCTAATGTTTAAACATGTTTCTTTATTTCATCTTATCATTAATAATAATTCACTGACATCGTGAATCACTAAAACCCTTTTGAAATAGTTGTTGCTATATACAATTATACATAATAAATATATAATGTATTGAAACAACTCTTCCCCCGGAAATCTCGTTTAATTTGGGCTCTTTGCGGGAATATAACACTGTCAAGCGAAAGTGCGTGTGCCGTCACATCGTGTTTCCCCTTGATGAGAAAACACCTTGCAAAAACTCGCTTGAAAAACAAATTGCCCACAACTCATACATAATGAGATTTTCGTAGTGTTTCTCGCACTGTTTATTTGCATTATAGCTGTTTTCAGCATCCAAAATGTTCGTCTAGCATAGATCAGCATGCATGTACGACTTGAAGCCTCGATTTATGAGAAAATGTGGGTTATCCGCCAGATGGCGATGAGGAGGCGCCAAAAGCAATGACTGTGAATGCAAGTTGATAAATCAACCTTGCATGGCAATATAGGACAAGAAATTTTGAAAGACATCCAGACAGAACTTGGGTACTGCCATTAAAAACAGCTTATGGGACCATAAAAAATGATATCAAAAGTAAATCGAAATCTTCTTTAAAACCAAGTGAATTTGCAGTAGACGAACAAAGCTTTAATATGACTTGAACAACCTTAAATACATTTCTAAATTAAGCAAATGATTGAAAGATAACACTGATATAAATCATAGAGATTATAAAATAAACTCACACACGTCATCGAATTGAAAATTCACGAAGGCTTAATTTAAAATATATAATGAAAGAATAACAATTTACTTGACTTTCAATAACTTTGCAGAATAAGCCCCAAACAATCGCAAACTATGAGCAGTCGTAATTGCACCATATTTACTGGAGTGTTTATACATTGGGTTACAAACAGGTTTTGTCTTCATGTTCATAAAGGCGGCAAACACTTTCCAGTTCACAGAGTGGACCGACAAATGACCCATCACAATATCGACCGTTGTCATGTGGAAATATGAAAATAAAATATATACAGTAATACGTATCTGCTTTGCTCAGCTAATTATACACTGATAATACATATATCTCAAAATGGTTATAAAGTCAAACTTAAAACAGAACACAGCCAACCAAAAACGCACATTCTAAGCAAACACCTATTACATGTTTAAATTGCATTTTAGAAATTAAGTACAGGACACCGAAAACATAAACGGGTTGACAACAGGGAATGCCGCTTCGGAACGGTCCATGGGAAAATGCCTTTGGTGTTTTAACAAGGTTATAGTGTACATCAAACCGCACTGTTGTTTGTTAGTAGTCTAAAATATGTATTTGGTTTTTATCAAAAAATGTAATTAAGTGCAATATTTTTAGATAAACATCCCGGTGTGTGAAAAAAAGTAACACACAAATGTTGTGTAAGTTATCGAATTTCCTAATCAACACTTTTATTTAATTTGTTGCATGAATACCTTTTATTAGCCTCGTCATATATCTATTTGGGTCGAGGCCATCCCAAATAAACCTTACAAAGTACATACATATTATGCAATAAGTCATAAACAATTTTATAACAAACATTTCTAATATATCAATGGCGTTATGACAGTGTTAATATAAATATTACTTAGAATTTGTACATGTGTAAATCGTTTAATTGAAAATAACACCTGTCAGAATAAATGGTGTACTCTAACTACTAGTTATTGGAAGTAAGAGTATGGCAGGTACATAAAATAGACATGAAATGGACATGCTACAAAACAAACGCCCGTCTCGTAGCCCATCTCGATGTTTAAATCAATAACCTCGACGAGACCATCTTCTATCTATTGCATACATGTTATACACGTTAATCAACTGCATTTAATGAGACTGGAATGGCATTTCTTAAGGAAATCACGCAAATATTGATTCGTTTGCGCCATGCTTATTTTCATCACAGCCACATTTGGCAGTTGTATGTATAGTCTTAATTAATTAATTAATTCTTAATTTGCAACTTCTGTTAGATGTATGGCTTGAACTGTTCCTGTGCAACGTGCATTCTAAATAATGACCTTCTTAGGGATTGGAAATGCAATCATTTTCAAAGGATCCATGAATACGTTAATCAATGATACTCATTTTTTATGTAAATGTCAGCTTAGGGTACATGTAATCTTCCGTGTGATATACATGATATAGAAATGGTAATGCATTTTTTTATCGTTTGCGATGGATTAACAGATAAAACAGATTTATTCATGACTATTAATTTCATATTTGCAACATTTATTCCTCATGTTTACAATTCAGATTACCCGGCATCAGTCGACACGTGTTATCAAGTGATAAAACTATAAGTCATTAGTATGCAACCGTTTATTCCCTCGTGTTTGTTTTTGTAAAACGCAAATCGATTTGAGCACAAATGAACTTGTCTATTCAGAGCTCTTATTGTTGTTTTGTGAAATATATTGTCCATACTCTAACAACCTGCGTTGATAAGATTTTACGTTTGCATTTGTTGTTTTATATTTTTCATAACATGTAAAATAATGATTTATATATCATCTTTTCAATGCGAGATATTGCTTAAATAATTAGATTAAAACAATATTCTATCATTTTGATATTTTAAATACGTTTATATCAGACCAACTTGCATTACATTTTATGAAATCCTCGAATTAAAACTTATAGCCTTCTGTTAAATTCAAAATTAAAAGAACGACTTAAGTTCATTCGTTTGAAACCAAAAAATGACATTGCATATAAAAAAGAAATTTGTTTCCTTCGCCCCAAAACAAGTAATGCAATGTCATAGATGAAACCCATGTGTCAAAAATGATGCACTGCTCAAGACACAAATATTTCAAGAAAGAATTATTTGTCTACAAAAGATTAAACAATAAACTAAGTTTGAAATATCTAGTACATATAGTTGATGAATATAAAAAATACTATGTTATCTGTAGTCATACCCAATACAGAAATGAAATGTGTAGTCCATACAGGTTCCGAGAATGTGACCTAAACGTGACCTGAGTGAAAATATTAAGATTAAGAACGTTTGTAGTGTCAATGTCATCTCCGTGGCGATGGACTACTACAAATACAACTATACCCAGATTTTGAAATGTCTAGAGAACACAGTTCACCAAATATTGAACAAAACTTGAATGATTACACGTATTGTTACTGGGTTAACCCGATCTGTTTCACTTCGAAATTTATATAAAGAAATAGGTTGGCTTTCTCTTGAAGAAAGGCGTAAATATCAAAAACTTATCGTTGCTTATAAAATAAAAAAAGAAATTACCCCTGAATATTTAAATAATCTTTTCCCTGAAATTGTAGGACTTTCTACACCTTATAACTTAAGAAACCGTAACGATTATAATATTTTTAATACAAGAACAGAACTTTTCAGAAATTCATTTGTTCCATCATGTATTAATTTGTGGAATAATCTTCCCGAACACATTCGTAATTCTGATACACTTACTTCATTCAAAAGTCAACTAACTAACCATTGTTTTAAACCATCTAAAATACCTTGTTTTTACACAACTGGCCCTCGGTTTTTATCTGTTTTACATTCTCGTCTGAGAAACAATTGTAGTAATCTTAACTATGACCTATTTTTAAACAAATTAAGACCATCTGCAAGATGTGAGAACTGTGACCACGAAAGAGAGGATGCCGAACATTATTTTATGCAATGTCCTTCCTATACAAATGAACGGCTTCTTCTCTTTCGTGTAACCCGTCATCTCCATCCTTTAAGCATTAATACGTTGTTACAAGGGAAAGATAGTCATTCAGACGAAGAGAACATTTTTATTTTTAAGCACGTTCAAACTTTTATGAAGGATACGAAACGTTTTGATAGGAACTAGATCTATATGTATTTCTTTTGATTCCGGACAGGAGGGGGACCAGGGATCTGTGTTGTCAAACAATGAATTCAGATAAATAGCATGACTTATGCTTTGAACAAACTTATTGCCATCTTATCCATTATATGTATATTATTTGTTGTTGGGGAGGGCCGAATCTAACGTTGGTATAACTTGTGGCCCAACCCTTTTGCTGTATTATGTAAAAAGCAATAAAATATGTTTAAAGTAAAGTGGATTAAATGATATGTTTAATGCAAGATCGGCTGTTATGCATCTCTTTTTTCAATTAGATAAAGATGAAATGTTTAATACAAGCTGATCTGATAAGTATAGTTTTTAAATAAACCTTTTTTTAAAACCACGTTTATCAGATAAACTTGCATGAACATTTAAGTGTATATTAAATAATTATGAAAAACGTACTGATATCTGCCTATCTACTATGGACTTTCTTTTGATTTAAATTGAATTTAAAAGCCTTTTTCTCCATTACATGTTCCTTGCATTAACTTTCATACGCCATGCAACCCCTTCTCCAAGAGGAGAAAAATGGGGTTGGCTGGGATATGAAATAAAAACCCTAATTTCGGCTTTAAAACATTGCATATTGTAAAATAAAAAAATGTAATAGGTAATTTTAAAAAGGTTTTCTCATTTTTTAAGTAAAAATATTTTTAAACATGTTTTATTGTCGAAATATCCATTTTAAAATCCTGCTAATATAAGATTTCCCGTCGATTAATGGAATTAAGGCGGGTACACGTAATGCAGAATAGTTCATCCATCAATAATCTTATAAAACTATATAAGATCATATTACAATATGTTCCTGTAATGTGAGAGGTTTCGTTAATTGGCAAAGTAGATAGCAGTTCCATCGAAAATTTCATATAATTAAAAGAACTTACAAACGACAAATATGACGTTAAGTAATGCAAAAGCAAATAAACATCCATAGTGGTGTTAATATCATAATTACAAAAGTATCTTGCCGAAACGAAGCAAACCGTTACACAACATAATTATTAATCATGAGTTGTAACTACTGGGAAATGTAATACTTGTTGATATTTAAGAAATACAATAAGACAACTATAAGTATAGTATATACTACAGTAATCCGTATTTATGTTAGTTTTCACAAGAAAATGTATTACATGTCTATGGGTAAAAGAACGGGATTTCTCCGTTAAAGAAAATTCATAATTGCTCAATACTAACTCCGAACACAAAAATAGCTATCTGTGACGTTGATTTATGGCGCCAATAACAAGTTGCTGACGTAGACGTCAAATGTCAATACAGTTTAATAAATAACGTAAAATGAACTGATATGAAGTGTAAAAATGTACATATATTTATCAAAATTTGGTTTCTAGTACATGTAGTATAGGGAAATCGTTTACTCGATTGTAAGTGTGTTTTGTATTTTTCTCACTCCAATCCGCTATACGTGAAATCAACGACTCGCCTACAATATTGTGAAGGATTCCCTATTATCGATCCCAGCAGTTAAATAATCTATATAATTCACTGACAGAATCAAGCAAAGAAATCCGTACATTATAAAGAAGGCAAACAAAGTTCAATAAAATATTTCTAAATTACTTACAGTACGTAACATGTTTTGTAGATTTAAGTTGTTACACGCACTGAGTAATATTTGGACCTGTACTTTGCATCAAAAGTAGATATAAAATCTAGAAATGTAGCATTCAAGGACGACAGCTAACCCCAAACATACACAGAAACAAACAACAACTACAAAGATGAACAAAAGGCAAGATGTGATATCAGAAACATAAAAGGGCTGAGAGCTACCGCCTTGGAACGGTCAGTGGCAAAAAAAGGACATCTTGTATCTGCTGGGGTTTAAGACGTGCAACACTAGTACATCAATAAATACCAATAACGCAATTTGATTACAAACTATAGCCACAGCTTCTTATAATATCATTTCAAACCACACAGCTACCGAGAACTTCATGATAATGTATTTACATTGACGTTCCATGCTGATAACATTACAATACCACGCACACCAGGAGGAATACGGTTTGTCTGGTGTTTGTCCCAAAGTGTTTTGATTTTGTTCAATATATATTGAAGATTATCATGAATCTGAATGATTACAAGTTAAAACCAACATTGTATTAATCAAATTGAACTCTTTACAGCTTAATGGATGCTTAGTTGCCATCTGTCATGAAAGCATGTAACTACTTAGACAGGTAATGCAAACCGTTAATAAACAAATGCAGCCAAATGAAATAAACAAGACAAACACATGTTTGTAACATTAACTTTTAGCTGATGTAAATGAAGTAAGGCTTACGAGTCTTAGGTGTCCAGTTAATACGTATTCTATTATTGCAGGGGCTATGGTACTAAAAGTTATTTCTGTGGCGACTAAAATGTTCACTTTGTTCAAAATGTAATGATATCAATGAGCATCGCATTTTAAATTAATGAAAGGGGACAAAAGCAAACAAAGCATTGTCTGAAAAACATATTTGTTTTCATTGCATCATAAAATGACACATTTAATACTCAGGGTAAACTATTGGTCAGTTGGGTATTTGAGACTGATATGTTTTGTCATCCGGTGGAATAGACAGGAACACGCCAAGTATGTCTAACAATGTATAATTGACAACGTATTGTTACACGCCTCTTTATAAAGCGTGACCGACGTTTATCGCGCATGCTCACTCCGTCGTACTACAAAACAGAATGATCAAACAAAAGGTTATACTTCCAACAGGAAGTGTAGCATTCACACAATACAGTCACTCCGACAAGAATTACACCAAATGTGATTTAAAAAGTCCATCAAAAATATATTCAGTAACGAAGCACATGACAAACTTATAAGGGTTAACAACAGGGGTACCACCTTGGAACGGTCAGTGGCAAAAGGGACGACAATGGGGTTTAAACCTGTTGTTTTTCTCTCTTGTTTGTGTTTGTTGCTTAAGAGGAATCCTATTTTCAGCACGTATGCCTATTAAAAATTCCACAAAAGGCAAATCAAGTGAATGATTATATTTAAAGGTGTTCAGAATATTTTGTGTTTCAATGTGTATATGTCTATCTGATTGTTGGTGATTTTATTTACTAAAATTGTACGCGGCATCGACTCCGATAGTGCAATTTCATTTATTTTAAAAAACCTGATGAAAAGCTCTGATAATGTGTTACAAGAGCAGCACTGAGGCAATTAACATGATTAACAAATCAAACTCCGACACATCTATAACATTTGCTTATTGTTTTTTGTATCTGATTTCGTGAGCTGAACATCATGCATGTGAGTGTGGATTTATGTCTACAAACACGAAGCAGTGGCAACATACAATCAGTAGAAAACAGAACTGTAAGATAAAACAAGTTTTGCATATATTTGTTACGTTCAATTTGTGACGCGTTGATTAATTTATATTGTTGTTTTTCATGAACAGTCTCAATCAAACCGACTGCAATATTTCATATTTATCGTGTTCGGCCGTTTCCAAAGCTCCACTCTCATACTCTTGTATATGCAACGTTTAACTTACTTCAATTTCAAAACAATGCAGTTGGTTAATGATATTTTTATATACAAAATATTACTAATAGTATATGGCGAGAAAATGGAATGTGAGATTAGTCTGGGTGAAACACTTTTCTCTATGAGATTAGTCTGGGTGAAACACTTTTCTTTATGCCATTAGTTTTGGTGAAACAAATTTCTCTATGAGATTAGTCTGGGTGAAGCATCAAATATCTATGAGTGTTGTCAGGGTTTGAAACAAATATGATCTGTGATAAATTTAACAAATATTTCAACATGTGTTTTATTTCCATTCAAATCCATGCCAGTGTGTCTATATTTCTGAATGTTTAAAGAATGATGGAAGCACATGGTTTAGAAGTCAAACGTTCAAACGTCCAACATGATTTTACTCCAGTAAATAAAGGACTATAATTGACTGATCTTCATTTCATATGATTTAAATATTTAAAAGTTTTCATATTTTAAAATTAAAACACTTAATAGGTAATTTTAAACAGTTTATCGCATTTTTTCAGTCAAAAAAATGTGTAAACGTATTTTATTGTCGAAATACCCGTTATAAAATCCTGTAATGTACGCATTCCCATGGCTTAATGAAATTAAGGCGGGACCAAGTAATGTATAGAAGACGAACAGGATATATAGCGTTAAAGGATCACAGTAATATATCAATATTGAAGGTATGGAGAGAACTGTAACTAATGTTGTTATAACTTGTAGTTCAATCCATTTGCGTATGTTATATATAAATATGTATTATCATATGATGTTCATTCTCTGTAACATAAGTAATAAAATATGTTTAAACTAAACTAAAAGGATCACAGTCAACCACAAACACGCACAGAAACAAACAATAGCTAGATGCATACATACATATAGATAAATACAGAGATAAAGGAAGGGCAAGATATGACATCACAAACATAAAATTTAAGGGTTGATAGTAGGGCTTCCGCTTCCGCATTTGAACGTTCAGTGGCAAAAATGGCGAATTAAACGGGGGATCGTCTCGCCCCACAATCCTTCCCTAATCTCCCACATGAAAATATAAAATACTAAAAAATACATCATCAACGAACGACTTCAAAACAGATCACTCCCCTATCACTATATGGTACCGCTCTGCCGTACGTATGAAGATGTTTATTGAGAGATTCAATGCGTTGGAAATAACAGTTACAGAAGGGGGAAAATACCAAATATTAGAATTATAAAAAAATAATATGAAAGTATGGTTTAGGTGGAATTATAGTTTCCGCACTATTTATTAATTAAGTCTCATTTGACCTTACATCTACGTGCGTTTAATGAAACCGAATTGTTGTGTTTACATGTTTCCTCCGTTATTCTACCTAACCTTTACTATGTTATTGATCATGTTGATGTAATAAAATCTATGGTTTTCATTTATTTCTTTATGAAGGAAAATGAAACGAAATAAAGATGTACCATTGGTTTTAAAACCGAAACTGTTCAAGTACAAGTTTGCTCTTTTTTTTAATAAAGAAAGGATACATTTTAATAAAGAAAGCATAAATAAGTCATTTGTTTTGAAATATAAATAATCATGATAATAGCTGACACAACAGAGTACTGAAAATGTAAATCGCCATCAAATAATTTGTTTAAAATACTTCGCAAATTGAAAAAAGTGCATTGACCAGATGATTACAAAACAAACAATTTCAATCGATCTACATGTATCTAGCAAAACCGTAAAATAAAATATTTTAAAACATAAAAAAAAATATGTTTTAATATAAATGAGTTATATAATTACATAATTTCTTTTAAACATATGGAATCGATGCGTTGTAGGACTAACAAAGTCGATATCTTAAATGTATTATTATTGATAATCCATATTAGCTTGGGGTCAGTATGACCATGTGGAAAAGAACATGCTACTACCCCAGAAGTGTAGCACACATTTCATGAAACTTCATAGAAGCAATACCCTTTGTATTGATTTTATATCTGTAGGAAAACGGTCAATTTCACCATGACCTCACACGGTCCTTGATGAGAGGGTAAGGCCATTATTAAGTTTTGAAAAGGCAGCGGAGAGAATATAGACTTTATAACCGACCTTGGACGACCCCTTGTTCATGCCATAAACGAATGTAACCATTAAATGAAAAATATTTAGTTTGGCATTTACTATCCATCACGAAATAAATACTTCATAACAATACGCACAAATATAAGTCGAATCAAATTAAGTAAACTGATGACATAGAGATTGTTAAAGGAATATTGGTCCGCCATCGTCAGAAAAGATCTAATATCGATGGGACATGGTAAACAATTTCAAATCAAAATATCAAACCTTTCGGATATAAAGCGCGTGCTTTCTGCCATATAAGTATTCTTCCTCATATTATGTTCGCATCAATAGTGTTGATTCAGTGAATTACTGACATGTACTATATAGTTTACATTGTTCATGCCTAAATATGCATTTGATTGAACATTTCACTTGACCATATGGACCATATCCCATCCATTAACTGCTCTGATTTAGTATAAGGGGTATAGCGAACTCCTTCACGATAAATGGTTATTTTGAACAACGAGCGGATGAAGGATTTACATATAATCGTTTTCAGCATTTATATAATACATGTATGTATTTTATATTTTGAATCAGTATATGTATTATTTTAACTGAAATTATTCGCTCTCATGATTGTTATCGGTGGATGACCTCGACGTCAGAAACACTTTATTGACGTCATGACCCAACGTCACATTTAGATATTTCTGTGTTCGAAGTTGGTTTAGCGATTATGAATATTCTTTCACTGAGAAATCCCAATCTTTCACCAATAGAAATGTAATAAATACATGTAAATATCCAAATAGAAAACTAAAGTTAGCTAAAAAAGATAAATTTGAAACGCTTTCTTTCAGTGGTCTGCTCCTGTGTACAATTGTGTTCAAACCTGTTTGTGTAAACTTTCTATCCTTTTGCGACCATTCACTTATTATACGCCTCAACCATCACTTCAGCTGCCACAATACGTGTTATGAATCTTTTCTATTGATGAAATACGGGCCTCGAAATGAATCTACTGTCTACTAATCTCAACAGGTTTTAATTGTACTACTACAATGGACTATATATGTCAAGCTTATTATAATACTACAATAGACGATATATCACGAGTTCAGTGTACTACAGTAACTTCAATATATAATACATCACAAGCATTCATTTTGCTACAGTACTAAACATCACGAGTTTTAGTTTGACTATACTATACTGAAAGGAAAAAGAAACTCGGCACGGGAAGTTCCGCTATATATTGTGTACAAGATGCTGCTTTTAATCGAATGGTTCATGGCTACGTAAGATCTTTCCTTTCGGAAAAAAGGCTGAAACAACACGTAACACAGCAAATAGTATTCATGCAAAGTGTACGCGTTTTGCGCTAACTCAGGATGCATCATTTTGAAAACTCTTTAAGATAAATACAGTACTTAACTGGCTCAATTTTTCAAAGAGGAACTTCAACATTTATGAATTTCTTGTTACAACGCGTACTGTGATTAAAACGTATATAACATCACAGGTGTGTCCTTTCTCTAACTAACTGCAACTTTTAGTTTACAAAACATCTTGGGATTTCCTTGGAGTATATATGGAATTAAGTGTGCAGTATATACAATATATAGCGAAAATTCCCGTTCGCGTTTCCTTTTCCTTTCAGTATATATTGGACAATATAAGGAGTTTGAATTTTACCACAGTATTACAATGGACGATACAATAGCATGATGTTTAAGTAGTATAGAGACTAGATAGTGCTGGAACACCCAGTCTCTATACTACTTGTTTAGTTTTACTACACTACAATATCGTCAAGAGTTTGTTATTTTACGACAATACTTGTTCCCGCATTAATTCCGTTAAGCGTTGTGAAAGCTTATATTAGCAGGATTTTATAACGGATATTTTGACGATAAAATACGTTTAAAACCATTTTTTACTGGAAAATGTGATAACCGGTTTAAAATTACCTTTCAAATGTTTCAATTTTACAATATGAAAACTTTTTAAGCGGAAATTAAGGTTTTATTTCATACCCCAGCCAACCCCGTTTTCGCTTCTTGGAGAAGGGTTTGGATGGGGCTGGAAGTTAATACTCGGATCACGTAATGAATCCAATGGACGAATTAAGCTGGACTATAATTATAAACTATATATCAGGAGTTTGGGATTTACTATTACAGTAGAATATTTTATCATGATTATTAAGTTTACTACTAAAATGGACGATATATAACGAGTTTGGTAATGTGAAGTGGGTGAAACACTCATCTGCAAAGTAAAACCATCAGCAAACATTTGTTATAAATGCTATTATATACACTTTTTTCCCTATTTCAGAAACAATGGCCGATAACGGAAGTGATACGCTGTTCAACCAAACCCAATATGACGAGCCAATGCCAAATATTTACGAAATACAATGAATTGCCGCCCCTGAGTTACTCTTCGTTGACAGAGTTATCACCCCTATTTGGTATATCATCGGAGCAATCGGTAACCCTCTAAGTACCAAAATATGGTTGTCAAAACGAGTTAGAAGTACGAATTTCTCCGCTATATATCTTGGATCCATCGCAATTGTACATACCTTGTTCATATTTCTTCATATTTGCATGGAATTGTTACAAGCCTGGGGAATTAGGACTTTTAATAGACCAACAGTGTGTGAAATATTTATGGTTTTCTACATTCTACCACAATATCTGGCGCCAATTCTTATTCTTGGTTTTACCTTTGAACGCTTCATCGCCGTTTGTTTTCCATTCCTGAAAGAAACCATATGTACGGTGAAAAGAGCAATTACTTTAGTAATTTCATTTTCTGCATTGGCATTTGTTTTTGCACTTTGTCAGGCGTATGTGTGGTCATATAGTGAACAAGGGGGAGTTTGTGAACTACGCAGAAGCACGGAACTATTCTACGAGATATGGACGTGGATATCAGAAATGCTTGTATTTGTGGCGGTTCCTCTTACAGTGCTATTGTTCAACATTTTAGTCATCCGAGAAATCAACAAAATCAACAAGTTCGGTAAAGGCTTTGGGCAAGACGGCGGTTCCAATCAGACATCGACGATAACATTACTGTCAGTTTCATTTTATTTGATATGCACGCTTCTTCCGGCGACAATCGTTTACGCGATTCAGATGAGCATAACTACAGGCACCCCGACTACACACCCAAAGGATTGGTCAGACGACAGCACGTGGACCAGTTATCTAACGTATTACCATATTCGAAGAATAGTTGAGGAAATTTGTTTATCAAATTACGCGTGTTATGTGTTCATTTACTACATAATTAGTACATATTTCCGAGGAGAAGTGCATAGAATGTGCTGTTTTGCAAAGTGCTCGAAAAAAAAGCAGCAGACAAAATCTGCCAACTAACAGAAAGGGTTTGAACAATCCACCGACGGACGTATGAAGTATTATTACGTAAACGTTGTTAAATACTTGTAAAAATACAACTGAAACAAAGCGCTGTTGTCGTCAAAAAATGGCGCTTTTCACGGCCAAAAACCGGAAAGGGATTACACATCTACAACCTCTGGTAGAAAATGTCCCTGCTATATAAATAGTTTGTACGTAATATCATAATTAGCAACTGCTCCCGGAAAGTTTATTGATTGTTGAATAACCTAGGCAGCCACGAATAAATATCGATGACGTGTATATAAACGTGTGTAGATTCTACTTTATAACCATTATATACATATATATGCCGCAATAGTATGCAGACGTCGCAATTTCAATATGTAAGCTTCGACATAGTGCAAATGTAATACATATTTACCTCGATATAAGCTAGCTCAAACATATTGAATATGAAACAACGTCAGCGTTATCGCTTAATCGATAAAGAACGTCTGCCAAATATGCAAATATTTCTTTGACATTGTCAAAAGTAAATATTGTGTGTTCATATATAACGTATAAGTCATGCTTATTTGTTGATGTTGTACGGGTCATATACAATCTCCAAAACTTCAGTGTGCTCAGAGTCCATGACAGTATTGAAGGTTTAATTGTTTTTAAATAGTTTTGAATATTGTGCTGACGGTGCAAGAGGCTAGATCTCGTTGATTACATGTAATCGTCTGCAATTTTAACTTGTTTAACATAGTTGTTATAGAAAGGTATACCTTACTTAACTAGGTTCGTGTTTGCTGTGAGAATCGTAGATATGGTATTATAGTCTATACCTACAATATATCTAGGACGCGGGCTGTAGGGACTATAGGTAGAGTTAGTGGCATGACACCATCCACACGTTCCGGTGAAATCTCTGAAGACATCACACAATGCCTATATTCTCTATATGCCACGTCATAGGTCTAAATATAAAGTCATAACGGCTATTATTTCCACATCCAGGTTTGTGTGTGTTTAGAAACACGAATATTATAAAACAACTGTAGAGGTAACTGTATTACGATAGTAATTAAAAACATTCATTTGTTATGTCTTCCAGAAAATTCTGAGCTCTGTTATGTGCCAATACCTTCACTGCTTCACATTCATTATAATATTTCCCTAGATACCCTAGATACGTTTATATATTCATTACACTCGTATAATAATTAAGGAGGTCATGAAACACTGCCAGTTCATCGACTGTTCGTGCCCGTTCTTTCGAAATGTGATGTGTGAAAACATGATTTGAATCCGTGCCTTCGGATTCTCCAAGCTTCGATCTTTTGCTCCTATTATTTTCAAATCACAGTCAAAAACAGGAGGAGGCATAGGTTCAAGCTCGAAAAATCGCAGTACGTTTGACAGTAGATTATTATACTAGAAAGCAAAAACACAAAAGAACGTAACGCTTTTTTAAATGGCGATGTTATCTTCAGTATAAACACCGATCTTTCAAATTGGAAAATACAATAGTTGTATCCCAACCATGCTCATTACATGCTGTTAAAGAGCTCACCTCTAGCCGGAAGAGACCAATATTGTGAATGGAGCGTGATTGAACGGCGTCATTATAACCGAGTTATCACAAACGCAATATTATTGAGGAAATTTGCGACCTCTCAGTGTTGATTCATGGTAGCGCAAGTGTTGATTTTAGATCATATGTTGTCTTGAATGGAAATTAACTAACAAACTGGATATGCTCTGTATTAACAGCGGCTCGCTATCTTGACTGTTCTGGCAAACATTGTGAAATGTGCATGGTTTAAGTTGCCAGCATCAAACATTTTGAGAAACAATGTGTTTTACCATTTACTGTTAAGCATGTGTTTTTATCTTCCATGCTATTTTATGATATTTTACACTTTTTGGGGTATCGTTAATAATAGATCGTTCTTGTTTAATGTATACTGGTCATGGAAGAGAACATTTACACATCTTCGTGAAAATACGTATTTATGTGTTCATATTCCTAGAGGAAGGGTTTGCCTATCAGCGCTGCTTTGGGTATTAGCGTTTCAATTAGGAGATGCTCATTGTGGACAGATTGTGTGTCCGTGTCGTCCAAGATGGTAGCCTCTCGCTTGTCACCAATGCAACACCGGATCTCGCCCGTTCGCACACCTCCCAAATAATACTTTTATCCGTGCCATTGAGCATGATTTGCATATTCTGTGTCGTAATAAATGTGAAATAAATTAAGTTTGTACTTACCAAGTTTTCTGCTTTAACTGTTTTAGACCGAATATTTACAAAACTTACTGATATAACCGTATTGGAATGAAAATCCGCATGCGCTTAAAGGGACACATGACAATGTTGATTTTGTTTAAATACTCAAGGTAGCCCGTAACATGTTCTACATAATTTATATATTAAATAAAGATTTAAAAAAAAAAAAAGTGCGTTTAATACTTGATTAATTGATCAAGGCCCTTATTATAATGGTTGATGCCTGCTAAATATTGCCATGTGTCGCTTTAAACATTCTCGAAACAGTTATAAGTTATACTTGGTTGACATTTTTAAGAATATTTCTACATGAGGTGCTTGTTTCAAAGAAGACGAGTGTTACATTGTGAATATGTTCAATTGATTTCAAAACCAGCAAAATTGGAAACCTAGTGTAAAATATGTGTCTCGTAAATGCGAAAAGAAAAACGAAAATAAATAATTAAAACTAATCCACGTTATTCTCACCAGATTGATTAAAGTCACACCAAATCACATTTAGATCGCATTGGAACGATCTGCAACTACTTTCAAGCGAAATACTGTAATTGTATTGCGACTACCAATTGAATGTAACTAGAATGTTACACGTTGCTGCATTGGCTTGTGACCATAAACAATCTGGGACGGTATGTGAGCGGTTTACAATCAGAAATGCCACACTAACGTTAAAAGGTAATTTCAGACCAAACACACGATGATATATGTAATACCACGAAGAAAATTTAGATTTAATGCATCTCCAATAAAACGCTTAACGAATAATACATCGAACATACACACTTGTTCCTTTTTTCAATCACTCACATTCATGGACGCAGACATTGAAATCTTTGTAAAAACTTTGATGTCGTCATGTAATAATTCAGCGTTTTATGATCACACTTTTTAACGTTAATCATTGAAGTAACGTAGTAATTCTAGGTGCATTATAATTCTAAATGCACTGGCGTTCTGAAAACGGACCTTTATAACAAAGTACCTTTGCAACAATGAAACTTTATAACAATATACCTTTACAACAATGTACATTTACAACAATGAATATTGCGATAAAGTGTCTTCTGACATAACATATATGTAACGTACAGCTTTGTAAATAAATATAGAATGTATCAGTTGTCTTTGTCTTTGTTGCTTACCAAGATGCATCACTATATGCAACACAACTATTACGTATACAATTGTTATTTTAACAAGATGTGTACTGTCGCCTTCCGGGGCCTGGCCTTGAATTTACCAACCATTCTTGAGAATATTCTTAGACTTTAGCTCAAGAAATATAAAAAAGATCGGACAGAGAAGTAGCATTCAAGGAGGACAGTCAACCACAAAACACAGAAACAAACACGCAAACAGACAAACAAGAAGGCAAAAGTAATATTAAATGCAAACGACATCACAAACACAAAAGGGTTGACAATAGGGCTAGTATGCAAATTTCAATCACTAATATTTCTATAAGTTTACAGAATAAACGTTCATAACAAGTTGCTATGCATAAATATGATGCATACTAATTAATAGCAACTTCTTAGGAGTGTTTATCTTTGAAGGTTATGGAAATATTTGTGAACGAAATTTCAGTACTTGGATTCAAGTCTAAGAATAGTCTGAAGAATGGTTGGTGAATTCGGAATTTATATAGTACTACCAAGCATTTTTCATTAATTATAAACATGTTAAGTTTTCGATGACATGAACGGGGTATAAAATGAAAATGAAATAGAACTAATATTAGACCTAGCTCCATGTGAATATGTCCAACGTAATTAAAACAAGTCATATAAAACATGGCTTGTCAACCTAGAGTTTATGCGTGTCTGTTACCGTGACAGGGAAGACATGCGATGTTGGCGATACTTTGTATTTGAAAATATACTCAATACTTCATCTTAAATGTAGAAACAAATGTCGAACAAAAAATGTAGCAATCAAGGACAACACAAAAGTCAACAAAATACAGGCATATACAACAAGAATTACAAGAATGAATAAAAGTCAAGGTATATGACATCACAAACATACAATGGTTGACAATAGGGATACCGCCTTGTAGCGGTCATAGGCAAAAAACCTCTGGAAGATTAAATCTGATTCATAGGTGCACCAAACATTACTATTACCCTATTGTCATTCTAATAAAAAGGAACAATATAAATAAAGCAATCCCCGCCATGTTGTATTACCTAACAAACAAGGCAGCATATTATAAATATAGCAAATCTATGATCATGTCTATATGAATATGAAAAAAGAACACTTAGAAAGGCAGAATGCAAGTACTCGGTGCCAGAGCAGCAAGAGAACAAACCATTAAGGATGAGACAAGACAATACAAGACAAGACAATATTTCAGACAGACATCAAAATCTACCTTCCATAGGTAGACGTCCTCATAGGGTCGTCGTGCCCGGGGATATTACGAAATTACGGATAATCCTGGAATATAGGCATAGAAATGTAACCAAAATCACACATGTCAATCGACTGATAGTTATTTACATTTTTTCTATTAATATATTAATTTCTATTTTTGATAAATATGTTTTATTTCAAGGAGAATAATGTTATCAGCATATGAACTGCAACGTTCCTTTCAGGAAGAAATAAGTGATAACAATACAGTTTAATATGGTCATGTTTAAGTTTTGTCATATGTATCATGTGTATAACAGGCTTCATATACCAACGGCGGAATACTGGTCTTGTTTAATTAATATACCTGTTAATACCGGTATAATGAGAACAGCAAGAATTTCCTCCGAGCAGCCAAATTGCTTGTCTCTGATTCTTTAGAGAGTAAGTCAACGTTGTATTAAATAATAAGTTGTTTATTTATTTGCTTTACATCTTTATCTCAAATGATTTCAAGTGCATAGGACGCTTAATATGTTTTTGTTTTTGTTTAGAAAGCCTCTGATTACTTTGATACGTCAAACTGACGTGAAATCATCCACACTTCACCATACTCGTAACAGATAAATAACTATAGTTGCAACAGAATTGTCACTTCGCAAAAAAACAGAGAACCATTTATATACAATGCGCAAGCATATTTGTATCGTCAGTAACATTATCGTAAATGAGCGGTAATACTAGATTTACAGGCTAACCTTCTGTTTTGCAACTCCGCGAAAATGGAGCGGACATAAACTGTTACCTCTGTCCGTCCGTACAAAAAAGTGTTACATTTAAGTTGTATGTTCAGTTCATTTCTCAAACAATAGGCCTGGAATTCACCAACCATTCTTTAAACTATTCTTGGACGTGAACTCAAGAACTCAATTTTGTTCACAGTTATTCCCATGACCTTCAATGATACACAATCGTATGAAGTTGGTATTTTAGTATGTATCATAAACATGCATAGCAGCTGGGTATGATCATGTATACCCTAAACTGATAGAAATATATTTTTATTGAAATTTCCATATTTGGGCTTAAGTCTAAGACTATTCTCAAGAATGTTTAATGATTTCAAGGCGAGGAGCGATAGAGCTTCCAAACATGTTTACCTCCATATGTCAGCAGTATTTTTCCACCAAAACGTTATTTTTAGTACAGTTTACGCTATTCTGGACGGTCGATGGATGAAAACCGCCCACCTTTGCCTGGGTAAAACTAGTAGTGTATACTTTCCGCATACATAAGAATCCCCAGTGGGATTCGAAATCCGCAGCGGTGAGAGACGAGAAGGTTTATAACGCAGCGTCTTTAGAAAACCGGACACGGAGCCGCTTCTCACTATAATGCAGGTCAATATGAGTGTCACGTTTTGCACCTCGCTAATGTTCAATAAAGTTATACAGTCATGTGTTTTATTCAATGATTTGCTTGAATCTATTTCGATTGAAGACTCCGTAGAGCTTTAAAACTTCACACATGTTAATAGTGATATGACAGCAGTATGTCGCGTTTAAAAAATGTAAAACATAACTCTTGCAAAATAATAGAAAACACTGATCATCAATCTTAATTATTTCCTAATTAGAACCATTATTTCTTGCGGACAAGTTTCTCCTTTTATGCACGAGACTGTTTAATTGTATGTTTAAGTAATCATGGTAACATTTTTAGCAAGTTTGAAAAAAGGGTTTATCATACACTTATGCTATGATATTTGAAAGATATAAGAAAATATAATTTGATAACAATGTCTAAGAGAACTCAGCATTAAAATTAACTGAGTGACAATCAGGATCTTGTACAGTTTCAAAATACAAATAGTATTTTTACCACAGTTTATTCAAACCATTTACACTTCACATGAGGAACTGATTTTGAGCCTCGTGAAAATTAAAACATTTTTGGATAGAGATAAATATAAAAATAGTATCCCAATATTTATGTTCGTATATATCCGGACCGTCGTCATCAGCATCGCAATGATATGGTATGTGGATAACGTAACATATTTAGATTTTAAAACTGCATGTTCAACGACCTTAATTATAGATACTCGACACATGAAAACCACATTTATTATAAATTTTAATTATAAAGAATATCGATTAAGCCGGTTTTAGGAGGTGTGAAGTGTTGCATATATTAAATTATCTCTCATGAACAGACTCAATAAAACCGTGTCTGCTACTGTTTTATCTTGTTTGTGTTTGTTGCTTCCAAGGGATCCCGTTTTCAGTATTTATTTACATTCACACTAGCGTTTATGTAGTGCTGAGTGGCGGCCGTAAAAAATCGCTCTGGCTACAAATCAGTAATGCTATTACTAACTGGTCCTTTGAACTCTTTGTGGCTTTGAAGTAGAATATCGCTTAAGCCGGTGCTAGTAGGCGTGACATGTTGCACTTTACATTACTTCATGAACAGACTCAATAAAACCGAGTCTGCTTCTTTTATCTCTTGTTTGTGTGGGTTGTTTCCAAGGGATCCACTTTTCAGTATTTATGAGTCGTTCGTACCTATTATCTGCGTAATTTAGTATTATCTGGTATTTTTTATTCAGTTTAACTAACATTAAAATAAATAAAAACAACACAATCCGATACAGATCATATAAAACTTTTCAGAATCCTATTTTCTTGTCTGGTCTGTCAGAAAACATATCTAACTTGAATTATACATAAAGCAATTCAGAAATATATATCTCAAAATGGTTAGAAATGGATTTTTAATACGAGTGAGGGGATACATGTTGATAGTTATACTGAATCTAGAGTTGAGTGAATATGCATTTATTTCAAAAAGTACTAGCAATGAGTTCAAAACTATAGAATTATTCTAAATTGAAAATAAATAAATAAAAACAAGTATTGGCAAAATAGGACTACAAACTTAAAACATTAACCCAACGTTATTGTTATTGTGTAACCTACATTAACCGAACGTTATTGTTATTGTGTAACCTACATTAACCCAACGTTATTGTTATTGTGTAACCTACATTAACCCAACGTTATTGTTATTGTGTAACCTTGAAACAGGTGGTGAATCCCACTGAAACGTTGGATTAAAGTGAAAAACAAAGAGAACAGAGTGTTATCAATTAATCCATTATTTAATTTTGGATTTATAAACTTAATATTAAAACATTAAGAGTGAACTTTAAATTCATAATGTCATTCCTAACCATGAAGGTAGTTTATGAGATCAAATAAATGATATCAAAGGCGAATCTAAATCCTCTTCAATAGCAAATGAATCAAAGTGTATGATCCTTTGATGTAATCTTAAAGGAAATGATGTTATAAATAAGATTAGATGCTTTTTCTAACTTACGAGAACGACTGAAAGATAACACTGACTTGAACTATAGTGATTTAAAAAGAACTCAAACAATTCATTGAATTGGATTTGCCTCCATATGTAATTTAAGATGAACAAAAACTTGGTATCAATCATGCAGTTTGTTGATGTTACAAGCGCTGCGAAGAGTAAATCCCCAAAACGTTCACAATAAAAGCAGATTCATGATCCATCAAACTATCGACCGATGTCTTAGAAATTAAAACTGGTCTACATATATTGCAATATGTAATGCTTTGCTCAACTAAATTTAAATGCATTACATTGTCAAAAATATTTTAAAAGTCGATATAAAGTCGAACACAGGAAACGCAGCATTCAGAACATACATATAGTACAAGAAAAATAATTATTTCGAATTCTAACACGACCTGCGCAGTCTTTCATATATACAAATAAGGTAGAAAACTGTATGTTATTTTACGATAAAATACGGCTGTTCCAATAATTCCCCGCGCAGATTTCATCCGCTGGAAGCGCCACGTTACATGACGTCACTTTGTAAACCGGTAACTTCACAGAACGAAAGTAAATAAACATGTTGGTAAATATACGTCCCGAAGATAAACTCCAGTAATTTTAATGAAATTTTAATTACAATAAACTTGCCATGCTCCCAAACCTTGCACAACCCCGATATAAACCCATCATATGCATCGCATCTTGAACAAGCTGAGAACGTTTGACGTCATACAGCGATGAACACGCCCAATGGAACAGACTGTAAACATATAATAGCAGACTGATTACATTGACCTCTGACATAATATAGTGCCCCCACAATAGCTTAAACAATGGGGTTATTGTCGTGTTAGAATCGAAATAATAAATACGTACCTGTATTTTATCGGTAAATAAATACAGTTAGGAGTTCGGATGTGTAGTAATTAAATCACGAGTGCGTAATAAAATACAGTTAAAACTTTGGGTGCGTAGTAATTAAATCACGAGTGCGTTATTACTCGTGATTTAATTACTACGCATCCGAACTTCTAACAGGATATTTTATTCACCGATAAAATACATTTACGTATTTATTATTTCTTAAGTAAAGTACAAGATACACAAAATATAAAAGGGTTGAAAACAAGGATGCATGCGGCTGCGTTTAAATATATTTTTTTAAAAAGTGTAGTAGACCTATGATTTGTACTTCATTTTGATCAAATATAATCAAGTAAATTATGGGGGTTTTTTTGTGTGTTTTTTTCTTTTGGGAGCTTAGCCTAGTTTCGTGTGAAGAAGGAAGTAAAATACAAATACTGTGTAAGTTATCGAATTTCTTAATCCTCACTTAGATGTAATATAAATGTTATACACATTAATCAATTATATTTAATGAGAACGAAATGACATTTACTAAAGAAATCAGGCAAACGCTGATTCTTTTCCGCCATGCTGATTTGCCTCACAGCACCATGTGACAGTTAAAGAAATGAGATGTATAGAAAAACTAATTCTTAATTTAAATTCTAGTATTATTGATGGCATTTATTGGTCCTTTGTTAAAACATGTCTTACATTTAAAAGAAACTGTTTTTGCTATACAAAATGTAAAACGTTCTTCTAAAGAGAGAAGCGAAATATTTAAAATGTCAATAGTACAGACATTTAAGCCATCCCGAAAATGGTATGCATATGACGGTGAAAGTGGAACCTTCAACGAGGTATTTTCATACCATTGCATGGCCAGCGGCTAATAGTCGCAGTATATTACCAGTTCCTAAAAAAATGCTTTACCATAAACGAGAAAACAAAGGGCGGAATAACCAAAATGGAATGGAATTGGGAGCAGAGCTAGCATATTTCGCTACAATCTCAATCAAACCGAGACTGCAATATTTTGTATGTGTCGTGTTCCAAAGGTCTATTATTATCCTCTGTTATGAAGCCTGCGTATCAAGGGTAACAGTCAAAATACTCAATTAAAAAGCAGGCAACATATCCTATAGGTGATTAAACAATACTCAGAATGTTTAAATGCTGGAATAGAGAAACAATACTTATTCGGTAGACAATAGTATTTAGTAATTGTCAGCTCGATATATATACAGTAGTCCACGTGATGTCAATACATTTACATGTTAACATCCTCGGAATAAACCGGCATCTGTTCCGAAGGGATATAAACTCATATAAGTACAAACCATTATTATGAAACCACACATTCCCTCTTCTTGACTTGTTTCTATCAATTGAAAAGTCTTATCACAACTCACAGACAAATTGTTGTCGTGTTGACGATATTGCTCTCATTCTAACAATATGATTTCGTTTTCAGTTTTGTAAAATACTGATTTTTATATCGCATTTTCAATGCAAGATATTGCTTCGATATTAAGATTAAAGCACTATTTTATTACATTGCTATCTTAAGCATAGTTAAGATTTAAACAGTGTTCTATTAATTTATTATTTTAAGTATACCTGTATCAAAACATCTCGCATGAAGATGTCATTTCATCTCGTTTAAAGATATATGAATATCAGGTCACCATGCTAGATGCAAGACCTATCTGGTTTTGCACGAACGTCATATGGTATCCCGACGTCATGACGACATGGCGTTAGGTAACGCAAAAAGTTCACCTCTAACAGAGTTACCGGTACCATACGTTACGTTATGTAAGACTTCTAAGTTTTATTATCGTAACACTTAGAACACTTCTGCGACAAGGTTTATCACACAATCCACCTTTCATGGAGATGTGAATTATAAACTATGGAAGATTATAGGTCGTGGGTTATTTATTAAAGTTTTTTAGAAAATTTATAAACAGATTTACGACCGAAGTATTCTGCGGCACACTACATGCTTAGTTGTAGACTCTTCTACTGTTTACAATTATGCTTTCCTATTTGATTGTGCAACGACAGGCAGGACTCTATGATGTTCCTAAATTCTTTTAGGCGGTAACCGTTTGATGCATGTCCTTCACTTCGTTTTGTCGTGCCCTTAACGGTTTTTCCCTTGATGCTCTGACTTCAGAAAATTCATCGAGTGCATATGAGATTAGATTCTTAGGTTTAACTCATTTTTTTGTACACCTATCCACGTTTATTTAAATGTTAGGAGTTAACACGGCGGGGATTATGTTTATTTACACTGTCTTGTTGTTTAGGGATGATGACAGCGTAAGAGTGAGGTTTGGTGCACCCTTAAACCGCTTTAAACTCCCCGGTGGTTCATTTTGCCACTGACCGTTCCAAGGCGGTACCCCTGTCGTCAACCCTTGAAGGTCTCACTACACAGTTAGCTCCCTTGAAAGCCACGGTAGGGTAAAACTTGCGCCATAAAAAGTAGTAGTGTGTTGTTCGGTTTTAAATATTTTTAATAATTGCTGACAGATATATGTATTGCTGTTGCAGGTGAGATGAACACAGTCTGAAATTGGATGTGAAGCTATTAGACGACACTGGCACCAGAATATGACAGTTTTATGGGGGTTGAAGCAGTGTAGGAATTCTGGTACAAACTCTGGAGTAAAAGCCCAAAATAGTGCAAAGGATGCCACCACTCCAATTAAAAAAAAAAACTGGTCAACGTACCATCTTTTGTACATTTTTGTGTGGGCAAATGTTTCATAAATAAGAGACTTTTAGCTTGGAAACTTTAGGTTCGAAATGGCCCAGTAAACTTTATTCATATAGGCCAACAGTAAAAGTGTACTGTGTTGTGAGACCTTATATGTTGGTGATGTGCCTTTTTACTGAATGTGTTTGTGTTGTACGTTTTGAATCACCTTTGCGTTGTAATACTTTTTTGGGTGACTGTATTCTGTGAATGCTACTCTTCTTTTTGGACTTACAAACTTGTCTTTATTGAGTAGGTTTGGAGAAAGAAAACAAGACCAGAACTGACATATATAGTAGTAGAACTCTTTTACCTCTAAGCATAGGAAAGCACATGCAAATATTACAAAATACAGTCAAAATATATACAAATCAAAACATAAATGACGGAATATGTATATGATATAATTGATAACCTTCAAGATTACATGGTACAGTCAAAAAATATTCAACATACATACAATAACTAGATGCAGTCGGTGGTGAGCCATCGCAGATCCCCACATTTTTGAATTGCAAGTCAGAGATCTATCCTAGCTCTGTTTTCCGACATTGCATCAAAATTTCTCAAAGGTCTCATGCACATACCTGGCAATATGCCAATCAACCCCCAAAGTTTGTATCTGCCTTACATCATAATAAACAATACCATAGCTCCCTAGGAATTTTGAATTTTTAGTGTATTTGACATTTTGACCCCTGGGGCGGGCACCTTGGGGCGGAGTCAAAAATAATGTTCCTCTTGCACGTTGTCATGATGTGGGGAAGTCATACACTAAATTAAGTTTAATTCAGCCTAGTGGTTGAATTTTTAGTGTATTTGACCTTTTGACCCCTGTGGCGGCCCCCTTGGGGCGGAGTCAAAAATAATTTGCTCTTGCACGTCGTTATGATGTGGTGCAGTACTACACAAAGTTTGGTTGAATTTATAAGACATAATAAAAAAAGAAGATTTGACACCACCCTCCTCCGGTGTCATTCGCCCAAGCCCCGGTCGAACATCGGAGGTTGAAATAAAAATCCCGTTTGATATGTTGCGTATCTTATATAGATGGGTATAAATACCAATTTGTATGTAAAAATAATAAAAAATAATAGTGTAGTTGAATTTTAGTGTATTTGAACTGTTGACCCATGGGGCGGGCCCTCTTAAAGCGGAGTCAAAATAATGTTGATCTTGCATGTCGTTATGATGTGGTGAAGTACTACACAAAGTTTGGTTGAATTTATAAGACATAATAAAAAAAGGAGATTTGAGCCCCACGAAATACAAAACCCGTTTGATATGTTGTGTATCTTATATAGATGGGTATAAATACCAATTTGTATGTTAAATACTAAAAAATAATAGTGTAGTTGAATTTTTAGTGTATTTGACCTTTAGACCCTGGGTCGGGCACCTTGGGGCGGAGTCAAAAATAATGTTGCTCTTGCACATTGTCATGCTGTGGGGAAGTCAAACACTAAATTTAGTCGAATTCCACCTAGTGGTTTATGAGGAGTTACGCAACATTACACACGGACGTACGGATGGACGAACGGACGTACGGATGGAAAGACAGGAATACATGATCCCCGTTTTTTTTTGAAAAAAAGTGGGGATAAATATGACATGAAGTAATACGTAAGCAATTGAAAAAATAACATGATAGTAAACACAAACGAAACACAAGATTACACAACGTATAATTAATAAGCTTTTTTCATTGAGCATTACTGTTGGAAAAATATCTTTTTTGAAAGCAAATGAGACAAACAGAAGTATAGAACCTGTACATTGTAGTACACCGCATGTATGTCACATTTCCCAATTAGCGAAAATAATCAAATATAATGCACGAGTAGGACTGAACTTTAAATAATCCGCATATTATAGAGAAAGGAAACAAGTCAAATGTAAAGTTTTCCAAATTACTAACAGTATGCAACATGATATGCAGATTTAAATCGCATTCCTCAAGGAATGTATGGACCTGTTGCTTTGAATCAGTACGTACACTATATCCATAATATCAATACCACAATTATATTCCAAGCTATACCAAAATGTTATAATACCATTTATCATTGTAACACACAGTTACTGAGAACATGATTCCCATAATTCCCATGGTGATGACTGATAATCGTATTATGCAATACAAGAGAAACACGGAGGAATCGTTAATGCTGTTGTTTTTAGCAACATGTGTATAGCCTTTATTCTATGGAGATGTAATCTATAAACGTTCGAAATTAAAGGGGTCTGACTGATTTCTGGCTTCTTTACAAAATCAATCAGAAAGATCGCCTGAAAAGGATATGACCCTTTAGTATTGCAACTCATTCATGTTTGGTTATTTACCCATCAACAGTCGTCACTACGCTTCACCTTTCTCTTGCGCGATGATTGCTCCTTCTAAAATCCGGAAAAGAGAGGTTGGTGTATGAACTTTCGTCCCTCAGGTTTTCTGGTCGTACCCTGGATTTTGCTGCGGTTGTTCGGTACAATTCTGGATACATCCTGAGGTGTTTCTTATTATGTATTTGTATATATATGTTAATAACATATATGTGTGTTGTTTGCTGATTACTCTAGGTGTAAACCTAATTGTTAGAGATTTCCTTTTGATGATACTTTTATTTACACTGTTTTGTCAACTTCAGCGTGGCAAATAGGATAATAGCGAGGTTGTGTACACATAAAATCGGGTTAAGCTAACCAGTGGGTCATATTGCCTACTAACCGTTCCAAGTCGATAACCGCTTCTTCACCACACTCTGTGTTCTGTAATTCCCTTCTCATTGTATATTTAATTTGATTTTGTTTGTGTACAGTCCTCACCCCTACGGTTCCACTGCGTTTGGGTGCTGTAATTTATATAGGACCATATTTCTCATTGTTGATTCGTTTAATGACATAAAGATTCCTATTGAAATTTTCTTGTAGACATAATCAAGATTCTGAGTGATTACATGTTGAACCCAACTACTTATGATTCATAAACCATTTACTAATTAAATTCATCCCAGCGTAGTGGGTTCTTATGAGTCATTTGTCACGTATTTACTCTGAGACGGCAGGCAATCTGTTAATAAACAGCTGCGCTAAACGGAAAAGACATGACAAACATGTATTTGTAACGTTAAATACTGTAATTGAAGCAGACTACGAGTCTTGTGTTAAGTTTAATATACGCATGCTCCTGATGCAAGGGCTATTATTATACCTCACATAAAACGCCCATGCTAAATCCTCATAGACAACAATGTGTAATTTCTTACTATCTCACGCGAGGGTGATAGTACAGGGTGATAGTAAATCGGAGGGTGATAGTAAAAAATATCGCATGCGCAGCTTTGATGCGCGCTGTTTCGGTGACGTCATCGGCTCAGTATGGTGAAATTGCTATTTTTAACTCATCATAATTTCAAAAGTACTTGACCGATTTCAACAAACTACCACTCATTTTCTTAGTTACGTTATTTCCGATGCAACGATATAACATTCATAGCAATTTTTTTCAAAAAAGGAATCTGGCAATGTGAAATCGGTACTGAAAATGAATCTTGTTTTTGCCCGAGGGGATTTCGGTATAATAAAATAAATATCACATTCATGAGAGGGTGATAGTAAGAATGTTCACCCTTCGGATATTGATTATCACCCTCGGCTTCGCCTCGGGCAATAATCATATCATCAGGGTGAATATTTTTACTATCACCCTCTCATGAATGTGAAATTTATATATTATCATGATTATACTAAAAAGGTATCTGTGTCGTCTGAAACTTCCGTTGTGGTCGAAATGTAATGGTATTATCGAACAGTGCATTAAATAAAACGAGAAAGAAAGCAAACAAAACATTGTCTTAAGATCATTTAAAAGGAAATTGTGTTAGATTATTTTTTCGGACAGCTATTCGTCTGCATCATAACATGATGCATTAACTACCCTGGTATACTGATAACGATATATCGTGACATGTGGCGGAATAAGCAAGAACACGCACATAATACTATATTTAGAGGAGTTTATACGAATCTTGTCGCCGTTTATCGCGCATGCTCTTTCCGTCTTTCGAGTAATCAGTATATTCACACGAGAAACTGTGAGAATGTGTTTTTCATGTACAAACAACATTGAGATATAGAGGATCTCACATGAGTACTCATTCATTATTGAATTTATTAAACGAGTTGGCAAAATGATATAATGCGAGGCTCTTGCCGAGCATTATATCATTTTTGCTAACGAGTTTAATAAATTCAATAATGAATGAGAACGAATGTTAGATTCTATTTATCACATAACTCACATATTGACTTTTATTGCACTTTCCCTGTCGCTTTAACACGCGAAACCGACATAAACCATGGGAATTGGATCATACAGTCATTTTTTTTACAGCGCGTACTAGGCTCATTTGCATACTTATATAACTAGTGGTATATCAAAAATATAGAATGGTGTTATTCCACTCCCACACCGTAAGTTATGTGATAAAATACCATATCAAACTCCGACAAATCTATGACATTTTTTTATTGTTTTTTGCATCTGTTTTCGTGAGCTGAATATCAAGCATGTGTGTGTGGAGTTAGATTATACAATCACAAAGCAGTCAGGAGGAAACAGAACTATGGATAAAACTTATTTTGCATATATCTGTGATGTTCAATGGTCAATGCATTGGTTAATATTGGTTGTTTATATGCCAAGTATTCTTTAACTTACTTTTAATTTAAAAACAATGCACGTTGATAGATCTTTTTGTTGTGTTTTACAAAAATTAGTTTACGGCGACCATGTAGACTCTATACAATTTAAAAAAACAACATAATTAAATAATGGATCAATTGACGACATTCAGTTCTCTTTTTTACACTTTAATCCAACGTTTTATGTTAGGATTGGCAATAGCACGGATCAAGATTGCTTCGTATTGCTATAATAGATTTCATTCGTACAAATTTGTATGATTTCGTCCGAAAACAGATCGGAAATCTATTGAATTTGATTGTGCTTCTAGTTTTCAATGGCGCGATACTCCTACTGATGTGTGACTTCAATATCGATAATTATTATGTAAACTTGAAAAGGGTGGGTGAATCCCATTGAAACGTTTGATTAAAGTGTAAAAACGAAAAAAAAATCAGGATGAAGTTAAAACCTATATGAACCACCATTAATACATGCGTTTCGACGTTACACATTTGTCTATTAAATGATAACATTTCGTTACTTACACTAATCTCACCAATGGCTTGGTGGTCAATTCTGTCATAGAAATGATAGGGCCTATTAGTTTGTAAACTACGCACTACTCACTACTCACTAAGTTAATACAATCATGTTAAACCAAACAGTTATTATATTTGCAATTATAAATTATCATGATGATTTTTACACTGTTTCGATTCAGGCCTAATAATTATTTCACTTACTGTCCGGTGTCCGTCCGTTTACTTTTGTCTTTTAAACACTCTAGCCTCTTCAAGCAAACTTTGCCAAAGCCTTTATATTAATGAGAGCTCGGATGAACCGGCCAGATCGGATTATTAACACAAGATTTACTGCATGCTCTAGCACCTTCATTTATTATTTGATCGTTACCAACCGTGCACAGATTGTTAATATCAATGAAAGCGTGAATAAGCTCGAAAACCAGCCTGATCAAATCAGTATTACCAGAGTTATGGCCCTTTCTTTGAACACTCTAGCTCCTTCATTTATTATTTGATCTTTACCAAAATTTGCCTGACTGGTAATATCCATAAAAGCTCGGGCAAAAAATCGAAAACCAGTCAGATCGGACCAGTAACACCAGACTTATCGCCCTTGATTTTCTTAAAATGCAATATCTGATATTGAGAGCCTGTGGTCGTGGGTTCAAATCCCATTGGAGGCTAACTTTTGTTTTAGCTCTACTGGCCAAAGGCCAGCAAAGGTTATAGGATGGCGAGTTGTCCGTCGTCCGTCTTCGTTGTCGTCCGTCGTCGTCGCCCATTAACGTTTGCCTTGTGAACACGATAGGGCCTTCATTATTAACTGAATCATTACCAAACTTTACTAGGGTTTTTATATTAATGAAATCTAAGATAAGTTTAAAAATCAGTCAGACTGGACTAGTTTCACAGGAGTTATGGTCCTTGATTTGCTGGAAAAATGCCAAATCCTGCCTTGTGAACACATTAGTACTTGATTTTTACCAGACTATCAAAGAAGGTTAATATTAATAAAAGCTCGGACATGTTCGAAAACCAGCCTGATCGGACCACTAACACCATAGTCATAGTTATGCCCCTTGATCTATTGGAAAATGCCATTTTCTGCCCCGTGACCACTCTAGCACCTTCATTTATTATTTGATCTTTACCAAAACAACACAGATTGTTATTAGTAATGACAGCTCAGGCAAGTTTGAAAACCAACTGGATCGGAATAGTAACACGAGAGTTATGGCCCTTGTTTTGCTGACAAATGTCATTTTCTGCCTTGTGACCACTCTATCATCTTCATTTATTATTTGATCTTTACCAAACGTGCAAAGAGTTTTATTATTAATGAAAGCACGTACAAGATCAGACTAGTGACATCGGAGTTATGACCTTTGATTTAGGTAAAAATGCTATGTTTTGACTCGATAAGACGATAGGACTTTCGTTTTTCATCCGATCATGGCCAAACGTTACCATGTTGTTAATATCAATGAAAGCTTAGACAAGTTCGAAAACCAGCCAAATCGAATTAGTAATACTAGCGTTATAGCCCTTGATTGAGTTAAAAATACTGTATTTTGCCTCGCTAAGACGATAGGCCCTTTATTTGTCCGGATTTCAACGAAAGTTTGCTCGCATTGTCAGTATCAAACCTAGTTGTGCATATCGTCACCGTGCTCTGGTCGAATGATTTTGGCGGAATTATGGCCCTTTAAAGATTTTAGTTTACAAACTTTGTCCGGACTAGTTCTCATGAACTCCTGACCGAATGTCAACGAAATTGTAGGGATGATCAATACCAAGCCTAGTTGTGCATGTCATAACCGTGTTCCAGAAGTAAGATTTTTTGGCGGAGTTATGGCCTTTTATAGGTTTTAATACGCAAAAATTGTCCGGACTAGTTCTTCTGACCCCCTGGCCTGATTTTAGTGAAACTTGGTAAGGTTGATCAGTATTAAGCCTTGTTGTGCGCATAGTAGTCGTGTTCCAGTTGAATGATTTTTGGCGGATGTATTTCCCTTTAAGAGTTTTAGTATATGGCTTATTCGAGATAAGTCTCTTCTGAACTCAAGGCCGGATTTCAGCAAACCTTTTTTGGGGATGATCAGTACCAGGCCTAGTTATGCAGATCATCGCCGTGTTACGCTTGACTGATTTTTAGCGGAGTAATGGCCCTGTAAAGGTTTTAGTACACAACATTTGTCCGGACTAGTTTTCATTGCCCCCTGGCTTGATTTCAGTGAAACTTGGCTGGAATAATCAGTACCAAACATAGTTGCGCATATCGATGTCGTGTTCCCCATCACAGTCTCCATATGGCCAGTAGAGCAATTTAGGCCCTCTTGGGACTCTTGTTAGTTGAAGGTTTGTTTCTGAATAGTCACTATTGTGGTGATGGTTTTGATTTCCCCCGATTTTTAGCTGATGGTTTGTTTCTGAATGAACACTATTATGTTGTTTTCCCGTAGTGATAGTTCTAGTGTATATTATATGTCTAAGGAATTTTCTAAGGAATTGTCTAAGGAATCAAAATTCTCTCATATATGTAATACAGTAAACAGAAAAAGTCCCAAAATCCATTTAAATATATTGGTATGTGTTCGTATACCGTATTTCATTAATTTAGCTAAATATGAATAAAGTGTTTCAATAAATATACCCGATATATCGTTAGACAAATCAAACGTATTAGACTTTTTTACACATCACTCAAATGGACGGACAATTATTGGTTTAGGTTGGGTTTACAAGATTGACGTGGGTATCTCATAAATGAAATTAATATTGCGCAAATATATTTGAGATTATTATTATATTGTATTATTAAGAAGGCACAAACATGAAAATATTACCATTGATTAAATTGTTTGGCAATAGGCTTAAACAAAAGCCTGATACCCTTAGTGAAGCCCCAAAAGGCTTAAATAAAATGTGTATTCAACACTCTAATTCTATTATTTTCTAAAGTTTACAATAATGTGCACCTAGGCATGCACCAACGACAAGCCCCAAAAGGCTCAATATGTCATGCTGTAATCCCGACCCTGGGGAACAGTGTCAATATGTCATGCTGTAATCCCGACCCTGGGGAACAGTGGACATAATTACATTGATATTTACTAATTATAAAATTGTTATTTGTCCTTGTATTTGATTTCACTGAATTGAAGGATTCACTGACAGAGGATTCGCCGGAGCCGCATCGATCTTCTGGTATATCGTTCTGCTTCTGGAGCTGCACCGATTATCGATCTTCTGGTATATCATTCTGCTTCCGAAGCCGTAACGGCACCGATCATCAGGTATATCGTTCTGATTCTGGAGCCGCACCGATTGTCTGGTTCGTCGGTATATTGTTCTATACCTTGGATGTTCCTGAAATAATATGCAGACAACAGCAGGCTCTTTTTCTTAATGGAGTATTTACAATTTTGGCCTACAACAAAAACGAAACAGATGAAATATGTTGAATAGTAATGGATCAACTTATTTATCAAGTATGACAATATAAATATCTCACTAGGAAAAGATAGGGTGAGGTGGATGGGAATAAATCAGTTTTTATTCAACATGTAGAAAGTACATACCGTCCTCTTTCAAGAAAGTTTAATAATCTAATGTTGCTAGGCTTGTAATATATCCTTTTTATATGACTGCATACATGTTTTTTCCACGCCCTATAAATGTTGGAGGTCACTATCGATATAATAATTACGAACTTTAGTCGATGTCGCTTCACCTGAACACTGGTATATAAAGAAAAAGTATTATATGGGAAAATAGTCAGTCATAAAAAATCCATGAAAACATCCAATACACATAAGCAATAGCCTTGAAATATGCAACATTCAAATTCATATACTTTAACAAAAACCCAAAAGTGTATGTTAATGAATGCGACATAAGACACAATCACAACCATTACGTGGTTCCGACTAAATTCCATTAAACGATGGGAAAGCTTATACTAGCAGGATCTTATAACGGATATTGCGACAATAAAACACGTTTAAAAAGAAATAATTACTGACAAAAATGCAATTATCTGTTTAAAATTACCTATTAAATGTTTTAATTTTTACAATACTTGTTAAGCCGAATATAGGTTTTATTTCATACCCCGGCCAACCCCGTTTTCGCTTCTTGGAGAAGGGGTTGGATTGGGTATGAAAGTTAATACACGGACAACGTAATGCTTATAAACATATCAAGCTCATACTTTACATTTAACATTATAATTCGTCTAAATCCAAGAAATATATTTGATAAACACATATGTGTAACTATTTCAATACAATAGCGAAATAAGCGACATCATAAACTGGATGCCTATTAGGAAACAAATGTTAAGTGTGTCCGGGGAGAACATGTTTAAATTAGATCCATTTATTTTCCTAGTTTTGTAAACACGAATGCTAAGAAATACTGTCAGGAAATACATGTAAATGTATGTAAATGCTAAACTCTCACTAACCGCTTATACACTTACCTATAACATGTATGTGTATAAAATAAAATGGCGTCAGTGATTATGTTTATATTGACTCTGGTGGATTATTAAAATACCAAAGTTATCGTTCATGTGACGTGTTTGCATTCATGTAATATTCGTGAGATATGTAATGAGAAGTGGCGGATTTATAAAAGGACTACACTTAGGTCAGTATATTTACCTCATGTTTGAGCCATTGCTTCAGTGACAGTGAACTGACATGTCGCCAGTACTTAGATATCTCCGCCCTATTGTTTGATGTCGGAGAATATTGACAATAGTTTATATAACATAGTTGCACGTGCTTTATACACGTGCTGTTGTTTGTCGGAGGTATCGTTCTGGTTTGATTGGTTGAATGGATAAATGATTGACAACTGGCGACATGTCAATACTTGTATTGTGTTGTATTAGGTCGAAGTAATCGAACCGGGCGATGCCTACCTATGGATACAATACTGTACAGTACCGAAATATTTACAGTGAGTTCATGGTTTCAAATTCAGCAGAGTGATAAATGAATTAGCCACTCGCAAATCGTGAAATATAGTCAGAAATTGACCGTTAAAATGAAACCATAATCCGAGAGTCTCAAATACAAAGTAAATTAGCTATTATACAGTTATGTTGCGTTGTTGTGCTTTACATTATCACATATAGATTGTGCAGCTTTAAGGACCTATCTCCAGGATAATTGTACTGGGGTGGTTGTGGGGGAGTGGCGGGGGGACGAAGAGAAAACGGCGGCATTCAACTTTTATCAGATGACGCGGCTCTTCCAGTACATCTTTCCTACTAAGCAAATATTTTAAAACATAAATGCAGGGTTTTTCATTACTTGTGTTTTGTTTTATTCTAATGAATTCCAGTGAGTTATCAACAATATGTGTATTTAGTACGGCTAACATGTTAATTTGTTTTTCTTTTTTGTTCAATATAACAATGTTATTCAAGGAAAATCTTTACTCGGACTTCAATTTATATAGCTGAGCTAATCGGTCATGTATCATGTTAGCAGTAATTAGCAAGCTTTCTGTGGGGTTTTCATTGACCATTTAGCATTAGAAAAAAGGTCCTTAAAGTATTATCTGAATACAATTACGCTTATATAAGCACAGGTGGCAGAAGTTGAGGAAAAAACATTGAATTGATAAGCAATGAGCTATTAACACACATATTGTTTCACCTTAAAAAGTTGTTATCTTGAGGGAAGTGGGTGGGGTATTTAGATATGAAAAACAGTTTCTCCATTACTTATTGACTTATTGATCTAGTGGTTAAGGCATCCGCCTCTTAATCCGGAGGTCGAAGGTTCGAGTCCCGCCAGAGGCGGACTTGTTTCTGAAGAGAGACCGGTTGGTGAGCCGCCAGCTAGTTTCATAACGGTTACCGATTGCCAACCTGCCTGGTGCCTGGCATTAAAGAAAAAAAAAGGAATCGGGAAGTAATGATGTTCAAGACAAAGGTGTCTCATAAGTCAAAATTGGCTGGCCCTTTCGATAGGGGTGACACTATAATAAAACACACACTTTACACTTTTACTTTTTATATTGTATATAATCAATGTAACAATAACTTTGGAAGAAAATGCGAATGTAAATATCTGTAATTTGACAATCAAACACTTCATTGTATATAATCAATGTAACAATAACTTTGGAAGAAAATGCGAATGTAAATATCTGTAATTTGACAATCAAACACTTCATTGCAGTTTGTGTCTGATTGGTTTCGGGGCAAGAACGAATTTGTTCACTGCCTATCCTGTAACAAGATATTTGACTGGACGAGTATTTTGACCCTGTTCATTAACAATGCAGGTGCACCCATATTTATAGGTGCATCCGTAAAATTGTAGGTGAACCTATACTTTTTATAGGTGCACCTACACTTTTTTATAGGTGCACCTACGTCTGTAGTTTTGACCCCGATCGTACACCATACCTGGCAGAGGGAATTAGAGGGAATGAATCCACCCATAAATTCACCCACCACAAACCCCGAATATATATATATTCATTTAGTCATGAGCATTAAAGGTATTCACCGTCACCCCTGTGATTCAGGTGCTAGTTGTAGGTATTGTAAGTATTCTACCGTACGTATGCGTTGTATTAAAACAATTGTATGTGTATTAAATGGTATACCAATAACATATCAACAGTTAAAAGCTGCATCTTTCCCAGTATATTTTATATATAAAACTACATTTAATCCAACATGTGCAGATCGTCTTTCTGTCTGAATGATAGTTAAATCTCCAGAAATGTATCGGGTTGAGTTGCCAGAAAAAGTCTCACGAGAAATCGACTGTAAAGCATGCATGTAACGTTTTAATCATAAATCTCGACACTGCCTTCGCCAAAAGTCAGCGATCAAAAAAGGCAAAATATCAGCATGAGAGCATAATTTAACACGTCTGCAAACACGTGTGTTATTAGTAGTAATTAGAGAAATAATCTTGAGATATTGGAATCATTGGTGTCATTGGTGTCATTGATCATAATACGTCTACGACAAGTGGTAACATATGTGCTCAGCAAGAGTAATAATTCGTAATTCACTTTCAGGTAGTTTACGCCTTGTCGTATGTACGTTTACACAAACTACATTTCAGCTAGTTTACGCCTTGTCGTATGTACGTTTACACAAACTACATTTCAGCTAGTTTACGCCTTGTCGTATGAACGTATACACAAACAACATTTCAGCTTAAAACGCATTACTTTAAATACGTGGGTACATGTTATATATTATGTTGTTGTTTATCTTAAATCTTAACTTTTAAAAGTATCATAATAAAATGTCATATTACTAAAAATGCGGTATTTAGCACGACCGCTAAACATGACGTATCCCCTTTAAAAGGGTACACTTTTAAAGTTGTGCGGACTATCTACATGCTTAAAACGATCAACAAGGGCAGACAAACAGGTAGCAAGAAAAGAAAAACAGTTAATTGGTCTTGAACTATAGTGAAGTTAATTGCTGTAACGTGTTAATGTCCGAGTTGTTCATTTGAGCTTTCATTTTAATACATGTATGATAATAAAATTATCGTATTAACTTTAAAAAAAAAAGAAAAATTTAATATTGTTGGAACAAATGTGACAGAATGTCAATTCTATGAATGTGCATATGTTTGGCGAGATACAATGTATACGGTGTTATGGGTTTTCGACGGCATAAGCATTAATCTAATGCTAGATAAGAAAAATCAATTTATTTCAGATTCGAAAAAGTTTCACTAGAACTAAAAATATGTCAATAAACATTCATGCTATAAAATGTGAACGTATTCGATCTTAGTATGTTCACATTTGAAACATTATGGAAGATACCCATCGTGCATGTCTGGTGAACTACGTCATATGTCTTCGACGGTGTTTCTAAATTGCATATAATTATAGTTTTACTAAAATATTACGCTATAAAAACTAGAAAACTTCAAACATAGCAGTTTTCATTGATTCACAGGTACGTAAAGATACGTATTCCATTATTTAAAGGTGTTTCATAGAAAAATGAGATATAGGGTCCTATAGAAACCACAGCGTCCAAACGCAGTGTCATCGTATAGGTCCGCACTGTACTGCATATTTAATTAATTATACAATGACAATGATTCTGACATTGTAGACGAACATTGCATTTTTAAATCAGTGATGTTTTAGTCGTGTAGTAGTAAATTGTATGAATGGTAGTTTTGGGATTAGTGTGAAAAGGGAAAACGCATTACTTGGTCCAGCCTTAATACCATTAAGCGATGGGAAAGCTTATATTAGCAGGATTTTATAACGGATATTTCGACAATAAAACATGTTAAAGAAACAATACCGAAAAAATGAGACAACCTATTTAAAATGACAGGTCTATTAAATGTTTTAATTTTACAATTTGCAAACGTTTTAAGCCGAAATTAAGGTTTTATTTCATACCCCCAGCCAACCCCGTTTTCGCTTCTTGGAGAAGGGGCTGGATGGGATATGGAAGTTAATACTCGGACCAGATAATGGTGTTTATTTTAATATATGTATTAAGGTTTTCTTTTTTCTTGGAACAAATTTTCAAATGTACATTTTCCTCACAAACATTAGCGATGGTATTTCATTGTGTTATCAACAAATCTTCACATTTTTAACTCTGAAGCTTTCAGCTTCAATCAGACATTTTGAGAAAGAAAAAAAATACTAATGGTTGATATACCTAACAAATTTTATAATTATATATTAACTTTTATTTGCATGAAAATATTGTTGGTATACATTTAATTTAAACATTATTTTCAGGAACGACGTATTGTGTCCAAATAGACTATTATCCTTACCATCGAACGAAAAATATGTTTGTACTCAGTGAATATTTTCAATGAAATGTTTCTAACGATATCATTTGTATACTACTTTAATAGTGTAAAATAGGGTATAATGGAGAGAAACAAAATAAAACTATCCAACACGACATGAAACAGAAAAGAGATCATTCATAGTAGTCCTTATATACGAGTTAGTGGCATGGAGACCCTGGCCAGTAAATGTACCAGCAAACATGTTGAATATGCCTAAATAGAGTTAGTGGCATGGAGACCCTGGCCAGTAAATGTACCAGCAAACTTGGTGTGAATATGCCTAAATAGAGTTAGTGGCATGGAGACCCTGGCCAGTAAATGTACCAGCAAACTTGGTGTAAATATGCCTAAATAGAGTTAGTGGCATGGATACCCTGGCCAGTAAATGTACCAGCAAACATGGTGTGAATATGCCTAAATAGAGTTAGTGGCATGGAGACCCTGGCCAGTAAATGTACCAGCAAACATGGTGTGAATATGCCTAAATAGAGTTAGTGGCATGGAGACCCTGGCCAGTAAATGTACCAGCAAACTTGGTGTGAATATGCCTAAATAGAGTTAGTGGCATGGAGACCCTGGCCAGTAAATGTACCAGCAAACTTGGTGTGAATATGCCTAAATAGAGTTAGTGGCATGGAGACCCTGGCCAGTAAATGTACCAGCAAACATGGTGTGAATATGTCTAAATAGAGTTAGTGGCATGGAGACCCTGGCCAGTAAATGTACCAGCAAACATGGTGTGAATATGCCTAAATAGAGTTAGTGGCATGGAGACCCTGGCCAGTAAATGTACCAGCAAACATGGTGTGAATATGCCTAAATAGAGTTAGTGGCATGGAGACCCTGGCCAGTAAATGTACCAGCAAACATGGTGTGAATATGCCTAAATAGAGTCAGTGGCATGGAGACCCTGGCCAGTAAATGTACCAGCAAACATGGTGTGAATATGCCTAAATAGAGTTAGTGGCATGGAGACCCTGACCAGTAAATGTACCAGCAAACATGGTGTGAATATGCCTAAATAGAGTTAGTGGCATGGAGACCCTGGCCAGTAAATGTACCAGCAAACATGGTGTGAATATGCCTAAATAGAGTTAGTGGCATGGAGACCCTGGCCAGTAAATGTACCAGCAAACATGGTGTGAATATGCCTAAATAGAGTTAGTGGCATGGAGACCCTGGCCAGTAAATGTACCAGCAAACATGGTGTGAATATGCCTAAATAGAGTTAGTGGCATGGAGACCCTGGCCAGTAAATGTACCAGCAAACTTGGTGTGAATATGCCTAAATAGAGTTAGTGGCATGGAGACACTGGCCAGTAAATTTACCAGCAAACATGGTGTGAATATGCCTAAATAGAGTTAGTGCCATGGAGACCCTGGCCAGTAAATGTACCAGCAAACTTGGTGTGAATATGCCTAAATAGAGTTAGTGACATGGAGACCCTGGCCAGTAAATGTACCAGCAAACATGGTGTGAATATGCCTAAATAGAGTTAGTGGCATGGAGACCCTGGCCAGTAAATGTACCAGCAAACATGTTGAATATGCCTAAATAGAGTTAGTGGCATGGAGACCCTGGCCAGTAAATGTACCAGCAAACATGGTGTGAATATGCCTAAATAGAGTTAGTGGCATGGAGACCCTGGCCAGTAAATGTACCAGCAAACATGGTGTGAATATGCCTAAATAGAGTTAGTGGCATGGAGACCCTGGCCAGTAAATGTACCAGCAAACTTGGTGTGAATATGCCTAAATAGAGTTAGTGGCATGGAGACACTGGCCAGTAAATGTACCAGCAAACATGGTGTGAATATGCCTAAATAGAGTTAGTGGCATGGAGACCCTGGCCAGTAAATGTACCAGCAAACTTGGTGTGAATATGCCTAAATAGAGTTAGTGGCATGGAGACCCTGGCCAGTAAATGTACCAGCAAACTTGGTGTGAATATGCCTAAATAGAGTTAGTGGCATGGAGACCCTGGCCAGTAAATGTACCAGCAAACATGGTGTGAATATGCCTAAATAGAGTTAGTGGCATGGAGACCCTGGCCAGTAAATGTACCAGCAAACATGGTGTGAATATGCCTAAATAGAGATAGTGGCATGCAGACCCTGGCCAGTAAATGTACCAGCAAACTTGGTGTGAATATGCCTAAATAGAGTTAGTGGCATGGAGACCCTGGCCAGTAAATGTACCAGCAAACTTGGTGTGAATATGCCTAAATAGAGTTAGTGGCATGGAAACCCTGGCCAGTAAATGTACCAGCAAACATGGTGTGAATATGCCTAAATAGTGTTAGTGGCATGGAGACCCTGGCCAGTAAATGTACCAGCAAACATGGTGTGAATATGCCTAAATAGAGTTAGTGGCATGGAGACCCTGGCCAGTAAATGTACCAGCAAACATGGTGTGAATATGCCTAAATAGAGTTAGTGGCATGGAGACCCTGGCCAGTAAATGTACCAGCAAACATGGTGTGAATATGCCTAAATAGAGTTAGTGGCATGGAGACCCTGACAAGTAAATGTACCAGCAGACATGGTGTGAATATGCCTAAATAGAGTTAGTGGCATGGAGACCCTGGCCAGTAAATGTACCAGCAAACTTGGTGTGAATATGCCTAAATAGAGTTAGTGGCATGGAGACATTGGCCAGTAAATTTACCAGCAAACATGGTGTGAATATGCCTAAATGGAGTTAGTGGCATGGAGACACTGGCCAGTAAATGTACCAGCAAACATGGTGTGAATATGCCTAAATAGAGTTAGTGGCATGGAGACCCTGGCCAGTAAATGTACCAGCAAACATGTTGTGAATATGCCTAAATAGAGTTAGTGGCATGGAGACCCTGGCCAGTAAATGTACCAGCAAACATGGTGTGAATATGCCTAAATAGAGTTAGTGGCATGGAGACCCTGGCCAGTAAATGTACCAGCAAACTTGGTGTGAATATGCCTAAATAGAGTTAGTGGCATGGAGACACTGGCCAGTAAATGTACCAGCAAACATGGTGTGAATATGCCTAAATAGAGTTAGTGGCATGGAGACCCTGGCCAGTAAATATACCAGCAAACATGGTGTGAATATGCCTAAATAGAGTTAGTGGCATGGAGACATTGGCCAGTAAATGTACCAGCAAACATGGTGTGAATATGCCTAAATAGAGTTAGTGGCATGGAGACCCTGGCCAGTAAATGTACCAGCAAACATGGTGTGAATATGCCTAAATAGAGTTAGTGGCATGGAGACCCTGGCCAGTAAATGTACCAGCAAACATGGTGTGAATATGCCTAAATAGAGTTAGTGGCATGGAGACCCTGGCCAGTAAATGTACCAGCAAACATGGTGTGAATATGCCTGAATAGAGTTAGTGGCATGGAGACCCTGGCCAGTAAATGTACCAGCAAACATGGTGTGAATATGCCTGAATAGAGTTAGTGGCATGGAGACCCTGGCCAGTAAATGTACCAGCAAACTTGGTGTGAATATGCCTAAATAGAGTTAGTGGCATGGAGACCCTGGCCAGTAAATGTACCAGCAAACATGGTGTGAATATGCCTAAATAGAGTTAGTGGCATGGAGACCCTGGCCAGTAAATGTACCAGCAAACATGGTGTGAATATGCCTAAATAGAGTTAGTGGCATGGAAACCCTGGCCAGTAAATGTACCAGCAAACATGTTGTGAATATGCCTAAATAGAGTTAGTGGCATGGAAACCCTGGCCAGTAAATGTACCAGCAAACTTGGTGTGAATATGCCTAAATAGAGTTAGTGGCATGGAAACCCTGGCCAGTAAATGTACCAGCAAACATGGTGTGAATATGCCTAAATAGAGTTAGTGGCATGGAGACCCTGGCCAGTAAATGTACCAGCAAACATGGTGTGAATATGCCTAAATAGAGTTAGTGGCATGGAGACCCTGGCCAGTAAATGTACCAGCAAACATGGTGTGAATATGCCTAAATAGAGTTAGTGGCATGGAGACCCTGGCCAGTAAATGTACCAGCAAACATGGTGTGAATATGCCTAAATAGAGTTAGTGGCATGGAGACCCTGGCCAGTAAATGTACCAGCAAACATGGTGTGAATATGCCTAAATAGAGTTAGTGGCATGGAGACCCTGGCCAGTAAATGTACCAGCAAACATGGTGAATATACCTAAATAGAGTTAGTGGCATGGAGACCCTGGCCAGTAAATGTACCAGCAAACATGGTGTGAATATGCCTAAATAGAGTTAGTGACATGGAGACCCTGGCCAGTAAATGTACCAGCAAACATGGTGTGAATATGCCTAAATAGAGTTAGTGGCATGGAGACACTGGCCAGTAAATCTACCAGCAAACATGGTGTGAATATGCCTAAATAGAGTTAGTGACAGGGAGACCCTGGCCAGTAAATGTACCAGCAAACATGGTGTGAATATGCCTAAATAGAGTTAGTGGCATGGAGACCCTGGCCAGTAAATGTACCAGCAAACATGGTGTGAATATGCATAAATAGAGTTAGTGGGATGGACACCCTGGCCAGTAAATGTACCAGCAAACTTGGTGTGAATATGCCTAAATAGAGTTAGTGGCATGGAGACCCTGGCCAGTAAATGTACCAGCAAACTTGGTGTGAATATGCCTAAATAGAGTTAGTGGCATGGAGACCCTGGCCAGTAAATGTACCAGCAAACATGGTGTGAATATGCCTAAATAGAGTTAGTGGCATGGAGACCCTGGCCAGTAAATGTACCAGCAAACATGGTGTGAATATGCCTAAATAGAGTTAGTGGCATGGAGACCCTGGCCAGTAAATGTACCAGCAAACTTGGTGTGAATATGCCTAAATAGAGTTAGTGGCATGGAGACCCTGGCCAGTAAATGTACCAGCAAACTTGGTGTGAATATGCCTAAATAGAGTTAGTGGCATTGAGACCCTGGCCAGTAAATGTACCAGCAAACTTGGTGTGAATATGCCTAAATAGAGTTAGTGGCATGGAGACCCTGGCCAGTAAATGTACCAGCGAACATGGTGTGAATATGCCTAAATAGAGTTAGTGACATGGAGACCCTGGCCAGTAAATCTACCAGCAAACATGGTGTGAATATGCCTAAATAGAGTTAGTGGCATGGAGACCCTGGCCAGTAAATGTACCAGCAAACTTGGTGTGAATATGCCTAAATAGAGTTAGTGGCATGCAGACCCTGGCCAGTAAATGTACCAGCAAACTTGGTGTGAATATGCCTAAATAGCGTTAGTGGCATGGAGACCCTGGCCAGTAAATGTACCAGCAAACTTGGTGTGAATATGCCTAAATAGAGTTAGTGGCATGGAGACCCTGGCCAGTAAATGTACTAGCAAACATGGTGTGAATATGCCTAAATAGAGATAGTGGCATGCAGACCCTGGCCAGTAAATGTACCAGCAAACTTGGTGTGAATATGCCTAAATAGAGTTAGTGGCATGGAGACCCTGGCCAGTAAATGTACCAGCAAACTTGGTGTGAATATGCCTAAATAGAGTTAGTGGCATGGAAACCCTGGCCAGTAAATGTACCAGCAAACATGGTGTGAATATGCCTAAATAGTGTTAGTGGCATGGAGACCCTGGCCAGTAAATGTACCAGCAAACATGGTGTGAATATGCCTAAATAGAGTTAGTGGCATGGAGACCCTGGCCAGTAAATGTACCAGCAAACTTGGTGTGAATATGCCTAAATAGAGTTAGTGGCATGGAGACCCTGGCCAGTAAATGTACCAGCAAACTTGGTGTGAATATGCCTAAATAGAGTTAGTGGCATGGAGACCCTGGCCAGTAAATGTACCAGCAAACTTGGTGTGAATATGCCTAAATAGAGTTAGTGGCATGGAGACCCTGGCCAGTAAATGTACCAGCGAACATGGTGTGAATATGCCTAAATAGAGTCAGTGACATGGAGACCCTGGCCAGTAAATCTACCAGCAAACATGGTGTGAATATGCCTAAATAGAGTTAGTGGCATGGAGACCCTGGCCAGTAAATGTACCAGCAAACTTGGTGTGAATATGCCTAAATAGAGTTAGTGGCATGCAGACCCTGGCCAGTAAATGTACCAGCAAACTTGGTGTGAATATGCCTAAATAGAGTTAGTGGCATGGAGACCCTGGCCAGTAAATGTACCAGCAAACTTGGTGTGAATATGCCTAAATAGAGTTAGTGGCATGGAGACCCTGGCCAGTAAATGTACTAGCAAACATGGTGTGAATATGCCTAAATAGAGATAGTGGCATGCAGACCCTGGCCAGTAAATGTACCAGCAAACTTGGTGTGAATATGCCTAAATAGAGTTAGTGGCATGGAGACCCTGGCCAGTAAATGTACCAGCAAACTTGGTGTGAATATGCCTAAATAGAGTTAGTGGCATGGAAACCCTGGCCAGTAAATGTACCAGCAAACATGGTGTGAATATGCCTAAATAGTGTTAGTGGCATGGAGACCCTGGCCAGTAAATGTACCAGCAAACATGGTGTGAATATGCCTAAATAGAGTTAGTGGCATGGAGACCCTGGCCAGTAAATGTACCAGCAAACTTGGTGTGAATATGCCTAAATAGAGTTAGTGGCATGGAGACCCTGGCCAGTAAATGTACCAGCAAACTTGGTGTGAATATGCCTAAATAGAGTTAGTGGCATGGAGACCCTGGCCAGTAAATGTACCAGCAAACTTGGTGTGAATATGCCTAAATAGAGTTAGTGGCATGGAGACCCTGGCCAGTAAATGTACCAGCAAACATGGTGTGAATATGCCTAAATAGAGTTAGTGACATGGAGACCCTGGCCAGTAAATCTACCAGCAAACATGGTGTGAATATGCCTAAATAGAGTTAGTGGCATGGAGACCCTGGCCAGTAAATGTACCAGCAAACTTGGTGTGAATATGCCTAAATAGAGTTAGTGGCATGCAGACCCTGGCCAGTACATGTACCAGCAAACTTGGTGTGAATATGCCTAAATAGAGTTAGTGGCATGGAGACCCTGGCCAGTAAATGTACCAGCAAACTTGGTGTGAATATGCCTAAATAGAGTTAGTGGCATGGAAACCCTGGCCAGTAAATGTACCAGCAAACATGGTGTGAATATGCCTAAATAGAGTTAGTGGCATGGAGACCCTGGCCAGTAAATGTACCAGCGAACATGGTGTGAATATGCCTAAATAGAGTTAGTGACATGGAGACCCTGGCCAGTAAATCTACCAGCAAACATGGTGTGAATATGCCTAAATAGAGTTAGTGGCATGGAGACCCTGGCCAGTAAATGTACCAGCAAACTTGGTGTGAATATGCCTAAATAGAGTTAGTGGCATGCAGACCCTGGCCAGTAAATGTACCAGCAAACTTGGTGTGAATATGCCTAAATAGAGTTAGTGGCATGGAGACCCTGGCCAGTAAATGTACCAGCAAACTTGGTGTGAATATGCCTAAATAGAGTTAGTGGCATGGAGACCCTGGCCAGTAAATGTACTAGCAAACATGGTGTGAATATGCCTAAATAGAGATTGTGGCATGCAGACCCTGGCCAGTAAATGTACCAGCAAACTTGGTGTGAATATGCCTAAATAGAGTTAGTGGCATGGATACCCTGGCCAGTAAATGTACCAGCAAACTTGGTGTGAATATGCCTAAATAGAGTTAGTGGCATGGAAACCCTGGCCAGTAAATGTACCAGAAAACATGGTGTGAATATGCCTAAATAGTGTTAGTGGCATGGAGACCCTGGCCAGTAAATGTACCAGCAAACATGGTGTGAATATGCCTAAATAGAGTTAGTGGCATGGAGACCCTGTCCAGTAAATGTACCAGCAAACATGGTGTGAATATGCCTAAATAGAGTTAGTGGCATGGAGACCCTGGCCAGTAAATGTACCAGCAAACATGGTGTGAATATGCCTAAATAGAGTTAGTGGCATGGAGACCCTGACAAGTAAATGTACCAGCAAACATGGTGTGAATATGCCTAAATAGAGTTAGTGGCATGGAGACCCTGGCCAGTAAATGTACCAGCAAACTTGGTGTGAATATGCCTAAATAGAGTTAGTGGCATGGAGACACTGGCCAGTATATTTACCAGCAAACATGGTGTGAATATGCCTAAATAGAGTTAGTGGCATGGAGACACTGGCCAGTAAATGTACCAGCAAACTTGGTGTGAATATGCCTAAATAGAGTTAGTGACATGGAGACCCTGGCCAGTAAATGTACCAGTAAACTTGGTGTGAATATGCCTAAATAGAGTTAGTGGCATGGAGACCCTGGCCAGTAAATGTACCAGCAAACTTGGTGTGAATATGCCTAAATAGAGTTAGTGGCATGGAGACCCTGGCCAGTAAATGTAGCAGCAAACTTGGTGTGAATATGCCTAAATAGAGTTAGTGGCATGGAGACCCTGGCCAGTAAATGTACCAGCAAACTTGGTGTGAATATGCCTAAATAGAGTTAGTGACATGGAGACCCTGGCCAGTAAATGTACTAGCAAACATGGTGTGAATAAGCCTAAATAGAGTTAGTGGCATGGAGACCCTGGCCAGTAAATGTACCAGCAAACATGGTGTGAATATGCCTAAATAGAGTTAGTGGCATGGAGACCCTGGCCAGTAAATGTACCAGCAAACTTGGTGTGAATATGCCTAAATAGAGTTAGTGACATGGAGACCCTGGCAAGTAAATGTACCAGCAAACATGGTGTGAATATGCCTAAATAGAGTTAGTGGCATGGAGACCCTGGCCAGTAAATGTACCAGCAAACATGGTGTGAATATGCCTAAATAGAGTTAGTGGTATGGAGACCCTGGCCAGTAAATGTACCAGCAAACATGGTGTGAATATGCCTAAATAGAGTTAGTGGCATGGAGACCCTGGCCAGTAAATGTACCAGCAAACTTGGTGTGAATATGCCTAAATAGAGTTAGTGGCATGGAGACCCTGGCCAGTAAATGTACCAGCAAACTTGGTGTGAATATGCCTAAATAGAGTACGTGGCATGGAGACCCTGGCCAGTAAATGTACCAGCAAACATGGTGTGAATATGCCTAAATAGAGTTAGTGGCATGGAGACCCTGGCCAGTAAATGTACCAGCAAACATGGTGTGAATATGCCTGAATAGAGTTAGTGGCATGGAGACCCTGGCCAGTAAATGTACCAGCAAACATGGTGTGAATATGCCTGAATAGAGTTAGTGGCATGGAGACCCTGGCCAGTAAATGTACCAGCAATCTTGGTGTGAATATGCCTAAATAGAGTTAGTGGCATGGAGACCCTGGCCAGTAAATGTACCAGCAAACATGGTGTGAATATGCCTAAATAGAGTTAGTGGCATGGAGACCCTGGCCAGTAAATGTACCAGCAAACATGGTGTGAATATGCCTAAATAGAGTTAGTGGCATGGAAACCCTGGCCAGTAAATGTACCAGCAAACATATTGTGAATATGCCTAAATAGAGTTAGTGGCATGGAAACCCTGGCCAGTAAATGTACCAGCAAACTTGGTGTGAATATGCCTAAATAGAGTTAGTGGCATGGAAACCCTGGCCAGTAAATGTACCAGCAAACATGGTGTGAATATGCCTAAATAGAGTTAGTGGCATGGAGACCCTGGCCAGTAAATGTACCAGCAAACATGGTGTGAATATGCCTAAATAGAGTTAGTGGCATGGAGACCCTGGCCAGTAAATGTACCAGCAAACTTGGTGTGAATATGCCTAAATAGAGTTAGTGGCATGGAGACCCTGGCCAGTAAATGTACCAGCAAACATGGTGTGAATATACCTAAATAGAGTTAGTGTCATGGAGACCCTGGCCAGTAAATGTACCAGCAAACATGGTGTGAATATGCCTAAATAGAGTTAGTGGCATGGAGACCCTGGCCAGTAAATGTACCAGCAAACATGGTGAATATGCCTAAATAGAGTTAGTGGCATGGAGACCCTGGCCAGTAAATGTACCAGCAAACATGGTGTGAATATGCCTAAATAGAGTTAGTGACATGGAGACCCTGGCCAGTAAATGTACCAGCAAACATGGTGTGAATATGCCTAAATAGAGTTAGTGGCATGGAGACACTGGCCAGTAAATCTACCAGCAAACATGGTGTGAATATGCCTAAATAGAGTTAGTGACATGGAGACCCTGGCCAGTAAATGTACCAGCAAACATGGTGTGAATATGTCTAAATAGAGTTAGTGGCATGGAGACCCTGGCCAGTAAATGTACCAGCAAACATGGTGTGAATATGCCTAAATAGAGTTAGTGGGATGGAGACCCTGGCCAGTAAATGTACCAGCAAACTTGGTGTGAATATGCCTAAATAGAGTTAGTGGCATGGAGACCCTGGCCAGTAAATGTACCAGCAAACTTGGTGTGAATATGCCTAAATAGAGTTAGTGGCATGGAGACCCTGGCCAGTAAATGTACCAGCAAACATGGTGTGAATATGCCTAAATAGAGTTAGTGGCATGGAGACCCTGGCCAGTAAATGTACCAGCAAACATGGTGTGAATATGCCTAAATAGAGTTAGTGGCATGGAGACCCTGGCCAGTAAATGTACCAGCAAACTTGGTGTGAATATGCCTAAATAGAGTTAGTGGCATGGAGACCCTGGCCAGGAAATGTACCAGCAAACTTGGTGTGAATATGCCTAAATAGAGTTAGTGGCATGGAGACCCTGGCCAGTAAATGTACCAGCAAACTTGGTGTGAATATGCCTAAATAGAGTTAGTGGCATGGAGACCCTGGCCAGTAAATGTACCAGCAAACATGGTGTGAATATGCCTAAATAGAGTTAGTGACATGGAGACCCTGGCCAGTAAATCTACCAGCAAACATGGTGTGAATATGCCTAAATAGAGTTAGTGGCATGGAGACCCTGGCCAGTAAATGTACCAGCAAACATGGTGTGAATATGCCTAAATAGATTTAGTGGCATGGAGACCCTGGCCAGTAAATGTACCAGCAAACTTGGTGTGAATATGCCTAAATGGAGTTAGTGGCATGGAGACCCTGGCCAGTAAATCTACCAGCAAACTTGGTGTGAATATGCCTAAATAGAGTTAGTGGCATGGAGACCCTGGCCAGTAAATGTACCAGAAAACATGGTGTGAATATGCCTAAATAGAGTTAGTGGCATGGAGACCCTGGCCAGTAAATGTACCAGCAAACTTGGTGTGAATATGCCTAAATAGAGTTAGTGACATGGAGACCCTGGCCAGTAAATGTACCAGCAAACATGGTGTGAATATGCCTAAATAGAGTTAGTGGCATGGAGACCCTGGCCAGTAAATGTACCAGCAAACATGGTGTGAATATGCCTAAATAGAGTTAGTGGCATGGAAACCCTGGCCAGTAAATCTACCAGAAAAGTTCATTTGAATATGCCTAAATATACATACAGCCTATTAAATCTGCTGATACATCTTGGAGAAATGTTTTTTTCTTTTTTGCATTGTCCCATTTAATGACATGAGGGTAGAAGTGGAAATTGGTCCTCCATACAAACTGGTTTAGGCTGCCTAAAGCCTTATTGCTGTTGACCGTTTCAATCAAGTACCTCTGTGATTGAACAAGTTATGTGTGTGGTGACGCATACTTTACTTCTAAATAGACATTATCCATGAAATTGTTGTTTGGTTTGAAAGAGAATGTTGGTTTACTGTGTTCGTAGAATGTTACGTGTCCTTTAAGGTGTATTGTCTGTGAATACAATGCAGTGACTACGGAAAGCACTACTCTGAGAGTCTGAATAATTAAACAACTAAACCCAGTCTTGACTGTGACCTAACTAACGGGCGGTGAGTAATGCTGTAAAATGTACCGAGAGACATATTCGGAATTAACGGAACATAATAATTAAAATAATTTGGAGTTAAGCTAAATAAATTTACCACGACACAGAATCTGCTATTCTACAATTGATTTGCATATGAAATATTATTGAAATTTGGTTTATTATTCGTGAGTTACCGCATATGTGCAACTGTATCTGCACTGTTTCCAACATTTGCACATTTTAAGAGTTTTAGAATAGCAATAGAACATCGTTTATATTGACTTAACGCCTACAATATGACTATACTCTATAATATTTAATATAAAATATAGTATATGATAGATACAAAAGCGACTCTAGATAGAGCCCTAAATAGGTCGAGAACAACGATACGGCTTAGCCGTGCACGATTTCACATTTTAAGGGTTTTAAAATACTAAAAAACATTAGATTACAATTTCAATATATATATAACATATAATATACAATATAGTATACCGCAGTATAAGTGACATGGTCAATGATATTGATAAATACAACAGCGGCTCTAGATGAAGCCTTATAGTTGTCTAGAACAACGAGTCTTGAACTTTTAATGATGAATATGAATTTGTTCTTGATCAAATGTTTCATACTTTTAATTATTATAAAGGATAAATCAGACAATTATATAAACACCCCTATTTATATTACCAATTCAACTATTACTGTGGAAAGACCAAATATCAAATTAGGTAGCCCTATTGTCAACCCTTTTGTGTTTGTGATGTCGTTTGCATTTATTATTACTTTTGCCTTCTTGTTAGTCTGTTTGCGTATTTGTTTCTGTGTTTTGTGGTTGACTGTCCTCCTTAAAAGCTACTTTCCCTGTCCGATCTTTTTATATTTCTTTAGTAAAAATATTGTATGCAAACAGTCTTGGACTTTCATCACCAATATCTGCGAAGAAAGGTAATTTAAGTAAAGACCACATGAAACCAAAACAGGACGACCTTAAATTAATCATACGTGGATGTAAGCCTGAATGTAGGCGTCGTGATAAATGGGCCTGTTTAAAAAAAAAAGATCTCCGTCAGGCTATAAAGGCTTGACTTTCAAGTGTTTGGTAGGGTAAGTCCCAACACCGTTCAAAATAGGAACATATGAATGATCCATCAGACTATCGGCCTTTGCAATGGTAATTAAAACTAGTATACATCTACTAAAACTAGTATACATCTACTCTGCTTTCCTCCTTTACCCAGCTAAATTTGAATTGATATTGTATTGTTAAAATACATAAAAGTTGGTAAAATGTCAAATACAGGACTGTACATGTAGCATTAAAAAAACTGTCAACCAAAAAATAATTTTCAAACATACAACTATTACACGGATTCGTAATTATTTAGAAATAAAGTGTGGGACACCAACAAACTAAAAGAGTTGAAAACAAGGGTACATGCACATGTGGCATAAAGGTGGATGTGGATTAAGTTGTATTTTAAAAAATACGTTGTAATAGTTCTAAAAATTGTACTTCAAATTTATCCAGTTGAATCAAATACAATATGAGATGTTTTTTTCATTTTTGGGAGCTACCCCTGGTTTCGTTAAAGACGGAATTCCAAATTTGTTGTAAGTTCTCGAATTTCTTAATCATCACTTTAATTTAATATAAATGCTATACACATTAACCAACTGTATTTAATGAGAACGCACTTCTTAGATAAATCAAGCAAACGCTGATTTGTTTCCGCGATGCTGATATTTTTCACAGCATCATTTGGCAGTTTCTGATTCTTAATTTGAATTTCTATTAGATTTATGGCTTGAACTATTTCTGTGTTAAAACCTGTTAAACATATCAAACTAAAAAGCGTTCTTTGAGAGTGGAACATTTAATCATTTAAATACGGTAGTCAACAGCTTTTAGTAATTTCTTCTAAATGTCAGCTATAATATTCCATGTTATGTCAATACATTTAATAAAAATAAAACATACTGTTATTCCTTTCTAGTAAGTCCACATTCGCAAAATTTAGTTGCACTCTGGGTACAACGTTATTCAGCAAAAGAGGCCATTAATTAGCATTCGTATCCGTTATCTGAACATGACGATTTCGACTATGAAAGAAATAGCATACTAATATATAACATATACAAACACATTATGCGCACAAGAATGTGTGACACGCATTCGCCACATCTGGCTCAATTCATGGATCATACTAATATTGTGGCACCCTAGATTAACGACAAAAGGCAGTCAAACACAATATTATAAAAGTTTTGCTATGCCATTTAGCCGAAAGTTCTACATAATTATTATATATTTACACGAAAACGCTAATATAACCATCATATGTAGTGTAATAATAAATATTCACCGCCAATCATGCAACACGTGTGGATAACGGGCAAAATGTTAATAGCAACAGTGCACTATTTATTATCTGTCCCGTAGATTTCCGGCTAAGAAAATGTCAACGTTTTTAACATAGTAATCCATCCATGTATATACGAGGATTGTTCCCGAGGAAAGAGAGGACTGGCCGACGTTATACGATTGATGCGAGACGTGTCATGTAATGCAACACGTTACAAGTAAGCGTATATGGAATATGTCCTGTAACATGTGTCAACATTTGTATTATTTGTGTAATATTTGTATTATTTTAAATGTTGTTTCAACGTTTTCTAATATAAACAAACATAAAGTGCCATATATATGCAGATATAGACATAAAAGTCGAATAAGAAAATATATAACGGGTCTATACGAAGATATTTGTTACATCCTATGAATTCGTTCACGAGCATAACTGTGTCAGTACGAGAAGGTATGCAAGAATGCATAAATGTAGCATGCACAGATCTCAACTTGGCCAGTACAGAATCATAAACATTGTGCGGGTTCGGTTTCACTGAGTGCGCTTTGAGAAAGAATATTTTCCTTGAGTATTACAAGGTTCGGTCAAAATATATCCAAATTGCATATAACTGGCATACATACAACATATAGGAATTTAAAAAGAAATAATTAAAGAAAATAAGTTTGTGATGGCACATGCCTTGCTTATTAACATTGTAATTGTTGTTTTCTTTCATGTGTGCTTTTGTTTGATTGTGTTCTGTTACAGCTACATTTCCTGTTCGAATGTTATACCTAGTTTTAATTTATTTATCAATTGTATTTAATAATAAGATTGTATGTAATGAGAAATTTGGAAATCGCCGAACATGATAAATACAAAACAAGTGCAGTCTCGGTTTGATTGAGACGTTCATGAACGGTAGTAATGCTTGCTAACGTTCACGCCCTCTATTCCCGGGTTGAGCAGAACTCAATATTTAAAATGTCAACTGTACAAAACATGTAGCTATCCTGAAGATGGTTTGCATATATATGACGGTGAACACAGAACCTTCAATGAGGTATATTCTTACCATTCCATGGCCAGCTTTGCTCTAAACGAGAAAACAATGAGCGAACATGGAATTTACTTGGGACCAGGGTTATGAAGCTTGTGTATCACAAGTAGCAGTCACAAACAGACAACATATCCAATACTCAGAACCTTTAAAGGCTGGAGTAGTGGAACCACCTATGTGAAATTAAAGTAAGAAAACAAAGGTAGTTGAGAATGTTCCACCGATACCATAAGGACTTATAAGAATTGGATCATAGTATTACGCGTCTGCGGCGAATACTTCTTCCGTCGTACTAGTAATCAGCATGATGACCACGAGCTTTGTCTTCAAAGTAGAATACCTATTACGGCGTTGATATGGGACGTGAGGGGTATTGCACCTTGTATAACCTCTCATGAAGACACTTAATCAAACCGAGTCTGCTATTTGTTCTGTATTGTTTGCGTTTGTTGCTTCCTGTGGATTCCCTTTTCAACAGTTATGCCCATTAACATACATAAATCTTTCACAACAATCAGGTATTGATTATAATTAATTTGTTCACAACAATTTTTCATTTTAATGTGAATACGTCTATCTGAATGTTTTGTTTTATTACACTAAAACTGCAAGCGCACCAACTCTGATTGTGCAATTTTCATAACAGTTACCATAAAAGTTAATGACAAACTGATAATGTGTTATACGACCAGTATAGAGGTAATTACAAATCAAACTCCGACACAGCTATGACATTTGTTTATTGTTTAATATCTGATTTCGTGAGCTGAATAGCAAGCATGTGTTTGTGGAGTTGCCCCACAAAGCAGCGGCAACGTAAAATCAGAAACACAACGTCTCTATGAGATTAGTCTGGTAAAACACAAATTCTATATGCGCTTGGTCTGGTGGAAAAACATACTTTACTTCCGATTCGTTTTAGTGAAACACTAAATATTTGTACGAAATAATTAAGGACTATATTTTGAGGATCGTCATTTCCCGTCCTTTAAATATTATCTGACGGATAAGACGGAGTATTTATTTATACATGTGTTTCACGTTATAATGCAATTATCACAAATGTAAAGCAATCAATCAGATCTCTACATTTCAGATTGAACTAAACGTTTTTTTAATTTGTGCAGACCATGTTTAACATATATAGTAAGTGAACACGCTGATTTTAAAGTGATAAATATAGATATATAAATCGACCAGGAATGCAGCATTCAAGGACTACAGACACACACAGAAATAAAGAACAAATTTAAAGATGAATAAAACGCCCAATAAGACATCACAAACACGAAAGGGTTGGCAATATATTAAAATGGTCAGTGGCAAAAAAGGCCGCTGGGGGTTTAAACCAGGTTCTAGGGTACATCAAACCTCACAATAAAACGGGACAGTGTAAATAAAGAAATCCCCACCATCTTAACTATAAATGTATAAACGTGTTACAATAATCATGCATCAAACTACCGCAACAGAAAAACGATATGCGGTACTGTTGTCATAACTTTTATCAATTATAAAGCGATTGTAATATTTTCATGCCAGAAATATTCCATCAGGCACATATTTCTTTTGGAAACGCATGCACAACGGATTTGTTTCGGTTGGTATATAAACGATCAATTTAGTTTCGTCCAAATTCACATATTATCAGAGATCTGAGAATTATTACATCTCTGACATGTTTTAATAAACGTGTAATTAGATCACAATACACACAAATTAGTATAGGCTTAAAGCATCATGACGATCATATGAATTAATATTTACGTTTTTTACAAACACAAAAGAAAAAGAAATTCCTGATTGATGAAATATTTCAGTAACAATAATGAAATCATACGGACCATGGGGACTAGTTGTATGCATTGTTATATGCAAATGAAACACATTATGACGGTTTCACTCATATTTGGTTTGGCACCCATGTGTTTAACAATACAATAATTGGAACAACTTTTGTTTTGTTTATACATGGAATGTATTACCCAAACCCTTCATTTCAGTTTGTACCACAATGGTGTCCGGACAAGAAAGAATGTGTCCCCTGTCAGCGGGGACGAATTTTATGTAAATGCTTGTTTGGTCTGAAATCGTGTGACATGTTTGTTTGTTGTGCACCGTGAAATCCAAACTAAGGAAACTCTTTGCAAGTTGCCTTTTGAAATTCAAACACAACTTAGTCAGAGTATAGATATCATATAGGAATAACTTTGCTCAATGTCTGGTAATACGTTGTATTCATTGGACATTGATTGACTGAGGAAATTGGTGTTACCGACTGTGTGGACAAAATAAATAATATGTGTTTAAACCAACGGTTTTGAACACCATTATGGGAATGTAGTATTATTCTACCAACGAAGGTTGTTTAATGACGTTGTTATACTAACAAAAAGGCAATTCTCATGAAAGACAGTTAAAATCTGCGTCTGATATCCGATGCACGTTATAACGAAAGTATATTTAGTCATACACGTGCAGATATTCCTTCTGTCTGAGTGATAGTTATATCTCCAGGAATGTATCGGGTTGATTTTCCAGAAAACTTCCTCAACAGAAATCGGCAGTAAAGCATGTATGCACCGTTTCAATCATACATCTAAACAATGGTAACGTTCAGGCTGCCTTCGCCAAAAGTCAGTAACGAAAAAGGTTTAATAGCAGCATGAGAGCACTTCTGCAAACACGATTTTTAGCTCGACTATTCGAAGAATAAGAGAGCTTATGTAATCACCCCGGTGTCGGCGTCGGCGTCGGCGTCGGCGTTGGCGTTGGCGTCGGCGTCCCACATCAAGGTTTGCGTGTAAGCTGTGTTTACAAGTCTATATCTCTTAAATTTCTTACCCTATCACAACCAAATTTGGCCATGGGCTTCCTTATAGCATTATTTTGCGTGTAAAAAAGAGTATGATAATGGACCTTTGGAAACGGCCGAGCACGACACATACGAAATATTGCAGTCTCGGTTTGATTGAGACTGTTCAGCTGTGTTTACAAGTCTATATCTCTTACAATTCTTACCCTAGCACAACCACATTTGGCCATTAGCTTCCTTATAGTATTATCTTAAAGGCGGCGTAAGTAATTTTGGTTCCTGTAACCCCTAGGCTCCCATGGAACCCAAATTCTGAGAGCCCTTAAAATGTGTCTGTTTCACATCAAATTTTGCGTGTAAGCTGTATTTACAGGTCTATATCTCTTTACATGTCTTGTCCTAGCTGAACTAAATTTTGGAATTGGTTTCCTTATAGTATGTTGTAAAGGGTTGGGTAAGTAATTTTGTCTTCTGCAAATTCTGGACTCCCATGGAACCCAAATTGTGATGGCCCATAAAATGTGCAATAAAGGAAGATCTAGGTTTGCATGTAAGCATGTATATATCTATAATTTTGGTTTGGGATTTCTTATAGCATTATGCATCTTATTCATACTTCACCCATATTGGTGCATGGGCTCCCTCCCCCCCGCCGCCCCCACACCCCTCCACATCTTTTTTGTTTACATATTTCTGTGTTGTTTTAGCCAATTCTTACACATATATGTTGCCCCCTGCACCCCCCCACCCCCAACACACACACACACAAACACCCGCCTCTCACCCCCTCCCCCGCCCACTTGAAACTATATATAAAAAAAATACATATTTATATGTTGTTTTAGTCAATTCTTACACATATATGTTGCTCCACCCCACCCACCCCCTCCCCACCCCCATGCCACTCACCCCACTCCCCTCATCCCTCCCCCAACTTGAATTTGTTTTTTACATATTTCTGTGTTGCTTTTGTCAATTCTTACACATGTTGCCCCTCCCTCCCTGCCACCCCTCCCCCGCCATCCGCCCCCCCCCCCACCCACACACTCGAAACTAGAATATTTTTATTTAACTTTTTCTCTTTTTTTTACATATTTCTGTGTTGTTTTGGTCAATTCTTACACATAGCTTCTTACACATATATGTTGCCCCCTCCACCCCAGTCCCTGCCTCTCCACACACCCCCACCCCACTATGACCCCTCCCCCCACTCGAAATTCGAATTTATTTTTTTTGACATATTTCTGTGTTGTTTTTGTCAATTCTTACATATCTTGCCCCCACCCACCCCAACCCCTCCAATCCTCCCCCACTCGAAATATTTTTATTTTGTTTAACCATATTTCTGTGTTGTTTTAGTCAATTCTTACACATTGCTTCTTACACATATATGTAGCCCCCTCCACCCCACTCCCTGCCTCTGCACACACCCCCACCCCACTATTACCCCTCCCCCCACTCGAAACTCGAATTTATTTTTTTTGACATATTTCTGTGTTGTTTTTGTCAATTCTTACATATCTTGCCCCCACCCACCCCAACCCCTCCAATACTCCCCCCACTCGAAATATTTTTATTTTGTTTTACCATATTTCTGTGTTGTTTTAGTCAATTCTTACACATATATGTTGCTCCACCCCTCCCCCCACCCCCGACCTTTCACCCCACTCCCCCACCCCAACTTGATTTTTTTTTACATATTTCTGTGTTGCTTTTGTCAATTCTTTCACATGTTGCCCCTCCCCCGCCATCCGCAACCACACCCCCCAACCCCACACCACCCACTCGAAACTTGAATATTTTTATTTAACTTTTTCTCTTTTTTTTACATATTTTTGTGTTGTTTTGGTCAATTCTTACACATAGCTTCTTACACATATATGTTGCCCACTCCACCCCACTCCCTGCCTCTCCACACCCCCACCCCACTACCCCCCACTCGAAACTCGATTTTTTTGTTATATATGTTATTCCCTCTCCCCCACCCCTGCCTCTCCCCCTCCCGCACCACCCCCCCCCCCTCCACCCACAACCACACACACAATCTCGAAAGTCTTCTTTTTTTTTTTAAATATTTCTGTGGATGTTTTGGTCAATTCTTACACATAGCTATGTTGCCCCCTCTCTTCCCCACCCACCCCACCCCCACGCTCGAAACTGGAATATTTTATTTAATGTTTATTGTTTTTTTACATATATCTGTGTTGTTTTGGTCAATTCTTACACATTGCTTCTTACACATATATGTTGCCCCCTCCACCCCACTCCCTGCCTCTCCACACACCCCCACCCCACTATTACCCCTCCCCCCACTCGAAACTCGAAAAACTTTTTTGGACATATTTCTGTGTTGTTTTTGTCAATTCTTACATATCTTGCCCCCACCCCCCCCCCCCCCCCCCCACCCCCAACCCCTCCAATCCTTCCCCCACTCGAAATATTTTTATTTTGTTTTACAATATTTCTGTGTTGTTTTGGTCAATTCTTACATATCTTCTTACACATGTATGTTGCCCTCCCCACACCCCCGCCTCTCCCCCGTCCCCACTCAAAACTTGATTTTTTTATTTTTTTACATATTTTTGTGTTGTTTTGGTGAATTCTTATATAGCTTCTTACACATATATATTGCCCTCATCACCCCCACCCACACCACCCACCCCCGCCTCTCAAACACCACCTTAAAACTTAAAACTATTTTTTTTTTTTTACATATTTCTGTGTAGTTTTGGTCAATTCTACACACATAGCTATGCTGCGCCCCGAACCCCACCCCACATTGTTTTAGCCTTGTTTTCTGATGGTATATACTACCTATATAATTTATTATTCTCTGAAAAATCGAATAGTCGAGCAGCGCTGTTCTCCGACAGCTCTTGTTATTCATACAGTAGGTTGATATCTAAACTAAAGCATGAGTAATTAGAAAAATAATCTTCAGATGTTCTTATCATTGATCTTTAAACACCCTAGAAAAGTGGTAACATATGTGCTCAGTAAGACCAAACATTTATTGATGGCTTATTAGTTGATTTACGCTTTGCTGCAAGATCGGCACGTACGTATAATACAAAACAGATTTAAACGCAACAATGCATTACATGTACTTGATATTAGTGGGTACATGTATGTATGTTGCTGTTGATGTTGTTGTTGATGATGATTTTTCAAAGGAATCTTAACTTTTATAAATGTCGAATTCATAGTAAAAAAAATACATTAATCCAAATCGGACAAATTGGCAGAAAAAGAAGACAAACAGGTAACTGGTCGTTTAGCTTTGATATCATGAAGTTAAATGTTGAAAATAGTTTCTTTGAGTGATGCCTTATTGTCAAATTGACGTGTTGAAGCAATGTCCGAGTTGTTCACTTGTGTTTTTATTTTATTATGATTATACATTATATATTTGATGCGTTGTGTCCCTGAGCATGACACTTTATCTGCATTGCTTAGTACTAGCTCTACCCAGGAAGACATCGAGAGTGATTCAAATAAGTTCATAGAGCTTTCATTACAATCGATGTAAAATAAATAAGTTTAAACTAAATTATATTAACTTTAAAAAATAAAGTCTGATATTGTTGGATAATTGTGACGGTGTTGCATGCGCATGAATGTACATATATTTGGCACGATACAATGTATACGTAAAAGAAAAACGATTTGCTTTCAGTCTAAATCAGACATTTGGAAGGGAAAATTGAACAGTGGTTCAAATAAATAACAGATTTAATAATTATATATCAAAGTTAGTAGCATTAAAATATAGCTGGAACACATGTAATTTGGACATTATTTCGAGACAGAGTGTATTGTGTCTGGACACAATAATGTGTTTGGGAATAACATTCCTTAAAATCGAACGAAATATATGTTTGTACTCTGGGAATATTGTTACTGGCAGAGTTTCCTTACTTCATTGACCCGTTTAATTGAGATTAAGGGTAACGGTGGACTTGGTGCTCCTTACAAACTGGTTTAATTTACCAAGCGACCGTTCCAATGAAGTACCTCTGTGGTTAACATTTTATGTGTGGTGTCGCGTACGTGACTTTTACATAATCATTTTCTGTTTATAATCTTGTCTGTTTTGAATACGATTTCTGGTTGGCTGCGTTCGTAGAATGCTACATGTCCTTGTTCACGTATTATCTGTGAATACAATGCAGTGATTACGAAAACCGGGCCACAGAGAGTGGAGTATCTGAACAAATAAATTCAGTCTTGACTGTGTCCTAACGGGCGGCGGATAATTATGTAACATAACGAGAGACATATTCGGTATTAAAGACAAATAATAATTCAAATAGTTTTGTGTTCAACTAAATAAAATTACCCTGACACAGCATCTGCTATTCTACAATTGATTTGCATATGAAATATTAGTGACATTTGTTGTATTATTCGAGAGTTGTCGCATATATGTGCAACTGCATTTGTACTGTCTCCAAAATTTGCATCGTTTTGCAGTAACCCAAATATTTATAAGATAAATAGCATTTAAATAAAAGCATTATCTGTACAATACAAGCCGTTCTAATTTATAACATGACTTTAACTATGTTGTGTCCCAAATGTATAGAATAAGCGCATTACGTGTTTCTTAATTTCTAAAATATCGTCTCGTTATTTAACATGTGAATGACAGTTTAACCCTGTTATCATAGTTATGCGTTTAAACAACATAAAACAATGTTAAATTGATTCTATAACAATGCAGAAAAAATGCATTAATGCTCGATTTAATTTGCTCGATGTTGTATATTCTTTAAAATAATGAAATGACATACGTCTCACAAGATAGTTGTTTTTACATTGCACTGCATATGTAGTAGGCCCTCTCTAGACCACTGTACAACTTCCTGAATATTCTTAAAAAATGTTTTCTTTTTTTTTTAATTTCGATTACCAAATGAATGGTAATCCATTTATTCACCCTATTTATTATAGGTTTGTGAGGGTCAGGGTGGGCCACTTCTCAACAAACCGTACAGATATGTATGTAATATGCATCATATTTATATATAAACAGTTTTCACATATACTTACATACAAAAATGCATATCATAATTAGAAGCTGTATAAATAGGGAGTTTTTTTTTAAAACATCTTTACAATTTCAAAAGAAGATTTAAAATACACATTTCTGAAAGAGGGACACCGAGGATCTTTCAAAAGTTTTATTTACAAATAAACCAGATTGCTGTATGTCCCTTTTACACTTGAAAGCAGAAAAAAATTATAATTGTCAAGATATTTATTTTGCTACTTTAATACCCCTTCAATGATAATTGTAAAGATGTTGTTGTTTTTTTTTGTTGTTTTTTTTAGAACCCAGCATATATATTTTACCTAACAAATGATGTAACATAGATAAGTGCAAAGATAAAATAATCAAGTACGAATGTTTCAGTTTTTATACAAATCCACAAACTATCTCTGCTGAGTTTTACTATAGTTGATTGTGTGAAAAAAATGCTGTTATCCAAATAAAAATATATAAAGAAAAGACAAGATCTATCTATGGAGGTGTGACTCTTCATTATTCAGTGGGAACAGCGGGGAACATAAGTTAGCTTGGGAACTTCTTTTTTTTCTATATCAAAGATTAGAAGAAAAAAATAAAAGTAAGGTAGATGTGTTGCACAGTGTAACTTAAAAATTAAGACAAAAAACTAATTAAGTAGAGATTTATAAGTCTACCAAGGTTTTTTCAAATTTATCAAATGCAATACTTTTAATTGCATTTATTTTTTCAGTTTGATATATGTATTTAATTTGTGGTTTGAAATTTATGAACAGTGGCAATCTTTCATCTAACTTACATTTATATATGAAGTATTTTGCATGCAAAATTAATTTATTTAAAACAATATCATATTGACTAGACCCAAATATGATTTCTTTTATAGTCCATTCCGGTTGGATTATTATATTATTATCATTGCAAGTAAACTTAAAAATATCCCAAAATGTTTTAATATATTTACATTTCCAAAATATATGTGTAATGGTTTCTGGAGACTCTGTACAAAAGCTACAAGAATTATCATTTTTTATCTTCATTTTTGTCAAAAGGATGTTTGTAGCAGTAATTCTATGATTTATTTTTGCCTGAAACCATTGTAACCTGGTGTCTTTTGTACATTTGATAGGTATTTTGAATAAGTCCTTCCATTCTCTGTCTATATTTAAACCATATTGCCCCCATTTGGCTATAGATGTTGGATGTACATTTGATTTATTAAGTATATCATAAATGGAACGACAGCCTTTCTGTGAGCTTGTTATAAGGGACACTACTAATGGGCAAACTGGATTTTCTAAATTAATGGCAAGATGAGAGAAATTTTGTTTTTGAAGGTAGTCCCGTATTGCTGCAGTCATACCTTCATATTCTAACAAATGTGACTGTGCAGCAAACATTTCGATAAATAGTGTAAAAGAGAGAAGATTACCATTGTTATCCATTATATCATTAATAAATAAAATACCTTTATCATACCATCTTTTATAAAAAGCACATGATCTTCCAATCTTAATGTTATTATTGTACCATAATGGTTGTGTTAAGAAACCTTTCCATGACAGTGATTTTTTAACATCTAATAAGATGTTAAGACTTGTGTAAATATCCTTCCAGAAAGGATTGCCTATTTCTTGCACGTTTTTCTTTACATAATCATTACCGAAAAATAGCATATTGGTGGTGAATGGGTACATATGTTTATGGATTTCCATACATTTTTTGTTTCCAATCAAAATTCTTCTAATCCACGTTAATTTCAGAGAATATATGAACTGTTTAATATTGATCATTCTAAGTCCACCATAATCATAGTCTTGAGTTACAACAGATCTCTTAATTTTGTCTGGGTGGTTATTCCAGAGGAAATTAAAACACATTTTTTGCAACATTGTGACCTGTTCCTCAGGTGGATTAGGTAATGATGAAAATAAATGATTTAACTTTGGTAGAGCTAAGCTTTTTATAACACATGTAACAGTGATTTTTCCAAAAGGTGTGAGGATTCTTTTTGACCAGGACATTAGTAATGATTTAATTTCGTTTATTTTCCTATCATAATGTAAGGCAATCACACTCCTTAAATTTGTTGACATTGTTATTCCTAAGATCAAAAATTCACCCTGATTCTAGTTAAGAACTGTATCTGTGCATAATTTTATATTTGAACCTTTATTTTTCCCAAACCATATAACTCTGGTTTTATCAACATTAACATTAAGACATGAAATATCTCCATATAATTTTAAAACAATTAGAGCATGTTTAAGGGATTTTTCGGTGCCGTCTAATATAAGAGAGGTGTCATCGGCATATTGAGAAATTAAATATTCAGTATCTCCTACTTTAACTCCTTTAATATCTTTATTTGTCCGGACCAGTACAGCCAATATTTCGACACACAGAATAAAAATGTATGGGGAGAGCGGATCTCCCTGTCGGCAGCCTCGGTGAATAAAAAACCACTCTGACAGATGGCCGTTAACTAAAATGCAAGATTTAATGTTTGTGTAAAAGACTTTTATCCACTTTCTTATACCTTGTCCTAACTGAAAAAAAAGGTTAAAACCTCCTCAATAAAAGACCAGGAAAGAGTATCAAAGGCTTTTTCAAAATCTGCAATAAGTAATATTCCTGGTATATCATTCTTCTCGGTATAATAAAACAAATCATAAATGGTACGAGTATTTTCACCTATATATCTCCCTGCCAGAAAGCCAGTCTGGTCATCATTTATAAAAAAGGGAAGTACTTGTTTTAAACGCTGTGCAACGCATGCTGATGCTAATTTATACGAATAATTTAATAAAGATATTGGTCTCCAGTTTTTTAAATAATGTCTATCTTTGTTTGTCTTTGGTATACATGTAAAAATGTTTTCTTTGTGAAACGTAATGTATGTTGCTCAAAATATCCAGCAAAAACCACGGGGTAAACAAATTTGCCTTTTTTTAAAATGTCCATAGCTTGTAGAGACCCTGTTGAATTGGTCCATTTCACTTCATTTTAAAATGTATTACTACCCAGTATTAGATTCTCAGATATGGGCTCAAACATATCCAAGCATATCCAAACCTGTATGTCATCATCAACGTTTCCCATTCCTGTCACCTGAAACAAAAAAAAAAGAGAATATATTTGCAAATTTTAAGAAACAGACGAGAACCGATTAACACAGATCTTCTTTTTTTTAAGCGCAAGAACATTTCTACCTTTGCTGGCAAGGAAGATAATACATCTATAGTTCGACCGTGAAATTCTCGGATTGGAACAAAAAAAGAGAAGATATTTGCAAATTTTAAGAAATAGACGAGAACCGAATAACACAGTTCTTTCTTTTAAGCGCAATAACGTTTTTACATGGCTGGCAAGGGAGATAATATACCTATAGTTCGACAGTGAAATGCTCGGATTGTACGCATAATATCAATAATTATAAGACACCCAAATCTAGTAGACTCGTATCATATATAATAACGAAATAATGCTGGAAAATATACGCGTAACATGGGAAAACGCGCCAATTGATTGTCGGCGAACAACGATGCTTCTGGGTTTGATTTAAACATATCGTATTGCCATATACGTACAAGTACAATGCAATCGGATCGGCCCACAAGTGCTACCCACATTATTCATTGCTTCTTGGTCTTGCACCATTACATATTTTAAGGGTTTCGGAATAGTACAGATTGTTTACGGTGACTTACCGTTACCATTAACTTCGTAAAACCTTTGCAAAATTGTATTATCGTAACCCTGATCTTCTTTCCAATATAAAAGTAATTTAAGGGATCTTCTGCGACAAGGAATATCACAACCTGACTTATATGTTGATGTGATTTATAAACTTCGTAAGATTCTTGGTCATGATCACTTTTCATACTATCTTTGTATAATTTGTTAAAAAGTTTATCAAAAGAGGTTATGACCCTATTATTTCGCAACGTACTGCATGCTTGGTGGTGGACCCTTTTACAGTTCGCCACTATGTTTTCCTCTTTAATTGTACGATGACCGGACAGGCTGTGGACCCTATGATGACGCCTACCTAAAGCCCAGTGGGACGGTGGCGTTTGATGTTTTTCTATGATCTTTCTTGTCGTGCCCTTAATGGTTTATTATTTTGTTGCTCTGGCTTCTGCCAAGTCATTGAGTACCTTCCTTGTGGCTTTCTAGGCTATTGTTTTTTTTTGTATTATATTTATACGAGCATATTTATGTTTTACTTATATTGCCTATTGATGCTGCCTTGTTGGTTAGAGATTAGATCATGGTGGGGATTTCTTTATTTACACTGTCCTGTTTTAATGGTATGACAGTAGGGTAAGTGTGAGGTTTGGTGCACCCTAGAACCGGTTTAAATCCCCCAGTGGCCTTTGTTGCCACTGACCGTTCCAAGGCAGTAGCGCTATTCTCAACCCTTTTGTGTTTGTGATGTCGTTTGCATTTGTTATTACTTTTGCCTTCTCGTTTATCTGTTTCCGTGTTTGTTTTTGTGTTTTGTGGTTGTCTGTCGTCCTTGAATGCTGCTTTCCCTGTCCGATATTTTTATCTTTCTTTACCGCGTATAATATCACTGTACTATATAATATTTGATATATACCTTGATGTTGAATTTGAATTTGTTTTTGATTTTTTCATATTTACATACACTATCTGCACTAAAAAACAATAATATTATAAACGTTAAATCAGCCAGTGATATTAACACCCTTAGTCCTATTACTAATTCAATGTGGAAAATCTAAATATCAAACTTAGTAAAAACATAGTGTGCGAACAGTCTTCTACTTCTGCGAAGACACATAATTTAAGTAACCAAAACTTGACGACCTTAAAGTAATCATAAGAGGATCTAAGAATGTAGGGGTCTTGATAATTCAGTAGATGATGAACCGAGTGTTATTACTTACTACTGCTCCTTTGGGATCATCAAGCCCACGCTTTGTGGATTGTAAAGTAGAATAACAATTAAGTCGGCACTAGTGGGCGTCAGAGGTGTTTTACTTTGCATTACCTGTCATAAATGAACTCATTAAAACCTAGTCTGTTGCTGTTCTCTATTGTGTATGTGTGATGATTCAATTTATATTCTCAACTTTAACATCGAACGAAGGGATCGAAATGAGACAAAGTGAACATCAAAAACTGATGTTATTCATCACATAGTTTTCAAATCGTTTACACTCAAAAATAACTTATTTTTGAGAGCCCTGAAGTAAAATATATTTGGGTCGAATTAAATACAAAACAAATAGTATGCCCATGTTTATTTTATCGATATCCAGCTCGTCGTCACCAACGTCGCAATGATTTGATACATACGCTAAGTAACATATCCTTACATACTTGGTGATTTTTAAATATATTGATTTGCAATCCATACAATAAATGGGATCCTTTGGAAGTCAATATTATCCTTATAAGTTTTCTGATCTTTAGCCAAGTAGTTATGAGCCAACAAGTGTTAAGCTAATTTAGCAATCTTAATCATAGATAAGTATACACAACACATGAAAGCCAAATTAATTTTACATTCGTTCTAAATAATCTAGTGCCAATACAAAGCACGAGAGTTAAAATAGACTCAAGGAATAAATCAGCACAAATCATGCCACAATAGAGATACATAAGAGTGGTATAATTATGAAATTTGGCGTTCGAACGACACAAACAAAACGTTAATTATTCCATTACTGACAATAAAAGTAGCTTATGTGATCAAATAAATGATATCAAAAGTAAATTAAAATCCTCTTCAGTACCAATTGAAGTAATAGTAGATGGAAAATCTTGAATGACGTAAATAATGTAATAAACAGGTGGAAATACGTGTTTTTTTAAAAGAGTTAAGTTTAAAGTAAAAAATTAAGCGAACGATTTAAAAATAACTCTGTCATAAACAATACAGATCGTAAAAGAAACTCAGACGGGTCATCATATTGAAAAATGTTGCATTCGTAATTCAAAATATCTGGAAGGAACAAGAACATATTTTACAATCATACATTAACGTGACTTTACTAGAGCGTGGAAGGGTAAGTCCCAAACCATTCAAAATAGGAGCAGCCCATCAAACTACCGACCCTTGTCATAGAAATTATTATACATGGACTCTGCTTCACTGCTTCGCTCAGCTAAATTGTTATTGATATTACATTGTTAAAATGTCTAAAAGTAGGTATAAATGTCGAACACAGACATGTACATGTAGCATTCACAAAACACAGTCAACCAAAAGAAGGAAGTAAATTCCATTGTTTGTAAGTTTTCGAATTTCTTAATAATCACTTCAGTCTAATATAAATGCTATACATATTAATCAACTGCATTTAATGAGAATGGAATGGCATTTCCTAAGTAAATTACGCAAATGCAGATTCGTTTCCTCCATGCTGATATGTTTCGCAGCAACATTTGGCAGTTTTTGATTTTTAATTTGCAACTTATTTTAGAGTTATGGCTTGATCAACCTGTTTAAAATTTCAAACTAAAAAACGTTCTTAGAGGGTGAAAAGGGCAATCATTCAAATTCATATGTTTATTTACGGTAGTCAAGGGTAGTTAGTAATTTGTTGTAAATGTCAGCATTTGTATCTGTGTCTGTTCTGTGTATATACCACGAATACAATACGCTCAAGATGTCTGCGATGGAGGTCCCATCACTGCCGTGCGCGCTTCACTGAATGTTATTCGTAACATATTAGCACAGGCACTGGGTATTACAACCGCGAGTTCGGAGTGGCACATCTAAAATTCTAAAAGGATATTCTAGGATTGCGGGATAGTCATTATCAGGCAAGTGCACACTGTATTATTATACAATTGTGGTCGCGAAACAACAAATTCTCTTTTCCCAAAGAAGGAATGTGCTGCAGGGACAGGTTTTTGTCTGATGGGGTACACCTTACCAATAAAAGGCAATATTATCTGTATAAGAGTCTCAGAGGGGCTCGACCTTTATTGTATTCCACTCGAAGAAAAGAAACGTAACTGAATACCTGTTAAGCTCCCCTTTTTACAATTAACACATTTCAGGTACAGAACGGCACCAGTCGCCCTATCACATATGTTATCGTTAAGACCTTATCATAAATAAAGGCGTCAAGTGCCTTATTACAGAGCAGTGTTTAGTACCCTCTCGTACATAGAGGCGGCAAATGCCTTATTACAGAGCAGTGTTTAGTTCCCTCTCAAGCATAGAGGCGTCGATTGCCTTATTACAGAGCAGTGTTAAGTTCCCTCTCGTACATAGAGGCGGCAAGTGCCTTATTACATAGTAGTGTTTAGTTCCCTCTCATACATAGAAGCGTCAAGTGCCTTATTACAGTGCGGCGTTTAGTGCCCTCTCAAATATAGAGGCATCAAGTGCCTTAAAACAGTGTTGTTTTAGTTCCCGTTCATACATATAGGCGTCAATTGCCTTGTAATAGAGCGTTGTTGTAGTGCCCTCTCATACATAGAGGCGTCACGTGCCTTATTACAGAGCGGTATTTTACAGTCCTCTCATACATAGAGGAGTTGAGTGCCTTATTACAGAGCGTATTGTAGTGCCCTCTCACTCATGGAGGCATCAAGTGCCTTATTACAGAGCGGCGTTCAGTCCCCTCTCATACAAAGAGGATCCAAGAGAATAGTATAAACAACATAAATTCGTTTACATGTTAATGGTTGATAGCAGTGCACAAAAAATAACAAATAAATATATATAATATTAATTTGCCGTGTGCCCCTTTAAGTGCTTTATTGCTGAGGCCGTACAGCGCTCAATTACTCCTAAACTCTTTGATGCACATATGCACTAATGGCCTTCTTCAGCACATGCACGACAGAGACACGTAATAATAATCACAAACATGGTGTCCCTCGCTGTATTAACTATTTCAGAGAATGGCTTCAATAAGAGCAAGGACAGCCAGACGGTGACGGGGTCAACAAAAACCAAATCAGGGGAAATATTAGTTCACCTGCTAATTTAATAAGGGAATTAACAGAAAATGTAACTCAAAGAGCCACGGTCACACTGTCCGAAATAATAGAAAAGGCTCTGGCCTCTAAGGCAAAAACAACTAAAAGTTTCATCATAGATGACAATGTTAACTCATTAGTCGGCAAAATAACAGATGAGTGTAATTCACACAAATCGTTTACAAGCGTATAGATGCCAGTTGACGCCATGATATCAGATAAGTTAAAATCAAAGGTATGGGCTAATGAGTTTGTAGATCTCCGTACCCTTTAGTTTGATAAGTACGGCAATGACGAAACGTATTCATTTAAAACTGACAATGTAAGGCATTCGTCACAACTCGGGTGCGTGCCGCAAAACAATCCATAGCGTACTTTGCATATCGACTAATGGCGTAAGGCGTGGAACGTTTATATAGCTATTTGTTGCACCTAAAACCCTCAGCTTGTTGCTAGGATGGCGATACATTTCTAAACAGTAAACTAATTAGACGCCAACAAGCAAGGATTGGTGTTTTTACGAAAACCAATTGGGCAGCAGGTCGCATTAACATGTGCAGCGCGGGAAAGCACTGACCTATAGCTGTATGTCAAAGCGACCCTGCATGAAACACATGCCGCTGTATCATAGTCCAGGGCAACGCAAAGTTCACAAAACAGGAGTCAGAAAATGCCTGCTGGTGTTTGCTTTCCCTATTGCAGAGGAATGGAGTACAATAAAGGGAACCTATGTTCGTTTCAACACGCACGTTTTAACTGCGAAGGTGGGCATGAATTGGAATTGAATTGAATTGGATTTTATAGTCGCAAAAACAGCTAAGGTCATATGGCGACTTACCAGCTTCCACTGGTGGAGGAAGACTCTAGGTGCCCCTCCGGGCAATTTTCGTGCACGGGCGGGCACCTGGGTAGAACCATCGACGTTCCGCAAGCCAGCTGGATAGCTTCCTCACATAAAGATTACTAGGCCCCTGAGGGATCGAACCTACAGCGGTGAGGGGCAAGTGATTGCAAGTTAGAGACTCTAACCACTCGGCCACGGTCGCCCAAGGTGGGCATGAACCGGTTAACTGCAACCGCTCCATGAATAATTATTTTCGTATCAAAAGTGGACTTCAAAACTTACAACCCTCAAGGCAGTATAGAAGCGACACGTTCAGCGGAAACAAAACAGCAAAACTTCCCGCGAATAGAAGCAATTCCCGCTCGCAAACAACCTCCCAAGTCAAATTAATGCCGACCGTCTAGAATTCTGGCTGCAAGGATACCAACATAACCAGTTTCTACTAAACCGTTTTAGAAATGGCTTCAATATGGGTTTTAACGGGAATCCTTCACCATGTACCCACATAAATTTAAAGTCGGCGTATCAAAACCACGCAATTATTGACAAACACATCGATTATGAAAAAAAACGCGGTAAGATCGTCCGCCCATTCATAAATCTGTCCTTTCCAGATTTTCAATTATCACCGACAGATGTAGTCGAAAATCGAAACAACCCTGTCAAATATAGGCTAATACATCATTTATGCTATCCACGCGGTAATTCAATAAACGAAGGCATTGATCAAGAACTTAAAGCTATACACTACGCAGGTATTTATGATGCTATCGAGGAAATTAAGCGAATTGTAGAGAATGTTTTATGTCTTAATGTGACATCAAATCAGCATTCCTTGTTATTCCGGTCAAGCCAGAACAATACCATATATTTGTTTTTCAATGGAGAAAATCAATGTTATTACGATCGCTGTATGCAAATGGGGTTCGCATCGTCTTGTCAGTTTCTCGAAGCATGTAGCCGCGCATTTAAATGGGTCGCAAAAGAGAAGTAAAATATTCCGGAAGTGATTAAAATTTTGGATGATTATTTATTAATTTCATAGACGCGGTCAATGGGTCAGATTTACCTGAATACATTTCTAGAATTTTGCGCCGATATTGGGAAAAAAACGAAATACCAATGTAATGTCATAACTTTCGTGGGTTACGAACTCGATACGATGCTTATGGAAATAAGACTCCCTCTGGAAATATTAGTTCGCTGCGAGCGCTTAATAGATCGGCATCTGTCGACAGATAAGATCACACTTAGGGATCTTCAATCAATAATTGGAACATTAAATTTATCGGCTAATGTAATACTGTCAGGAAGGATATTTCCCCGGTCATTAATAAATCGCATGCTTAACGCCAGAAAACTATATTACCGTGTTAGTCTAGAAAACGTTGTCAAGCAAATTTGGCATCGCACAATGGAAAAACTACGTTCCTGTTATCGCCAGACTTGAACTTGTTTACAGACGTCAGTGGAAAAGTTGGCTACGGGGCTATTTTTGGTTCGCACTGGTTTGGCGGTGTTTGGAACGAACAATGGACTAACGCAAATATTACATTGCAGGATTTTTAACCCATTTTTCTTGGATGTTCAAATATGTGGTAAATCAAAGCAATAAATCGGTATGTTTCTTTATAACGATAACGAGTTTCTGTCATTATTTTTAACAAGTATACAAGCAAGGATGAACAAATTATGCACCTACTGAGACAATGTGTCAACATTATCATGAAATATATATATATAATAATTTATTTACTTTACAGCACGTCATTTTCCAGGATCATCCAATCGATTACCTGACTATTTATCTCGACAGGAGATTAAGAGGTTCAATACGGAGGCTCATTGGGCAGACTCAAAAATGACAATATTTAACAATTAGCTAGCTCCATAGTCGTTATCTGGTTACCAAAATTCATGAAAGCAATTAAGATTTGTTTGTGTGACATTTAAGATCGAATATTTAATACCGCTGTCTTGACAAACTGTGACTTTGTTCAACGCGATCTTGAAACAAAAGCGTATGGCCGCGAGTACTTTGTCCTGTTATGTTTTGGCAATATCATATTCTCATAAAATGAAAGGATGTCAAGACCCAACTGATATATTCATAATAAAAACATTGATAAATTCATATCGCAGGCTGCATCCTTCCAGTGATATCAGGTTACCAATACAATTTCCCATTCTACATCAGTTAGTGGATTCTATCCCACGCTTTGCCGTGGGAAAATATACGCAATCAATGTACGTGGCTATGTTTATGATAGCATGTTACGCCTTTCTTCGCGTGGGCGAGATAACATACCGATGCGATATAACAGATGCCAATATTATTCACAGGAATCAGCTAACTATAGTAAACGATACCATTGATGTTACATTCAAGAAATTTAAGCATTAAACACACAACTGAAATTAAATCGGATAACGGTGCACATTGTCAGGTACATACCTGCAACCACGGGAGATTTCTGACGAATCGTTATTTTCAATCGCTTCAATTACCCCAATAGCCAGGTCAAAAGTCGTAAATACACTGAACGCATCGCTAGCATACATAGGTCTTAGTACAGCAAAATGTAAATCGCACAGTTTCAGAAACCGGTCCGACTAACAAATCTCATGGAGATCACCGTGTCCGACGGAATTATTCGACATTTGGGACGATGGCGGTCAAATGCGTTCACAAAATATATACGTCAATAAATAGACGTCAGTGGGTTCATGGCCTTTATAACATAGGGGATCAACATAACCGACAACATAGAACTATGCAAAGTAATTGTCCATGTGTTCATGTCAATAACTAAGTCATCCAAGCTTACATATGCCGGTTGCCATTCAAACTCGAATTCATTATCACGTATTGACCCCACTATGCGTTCATATGGGGTTGTATTTTTACACACGTGAAGTCACCTTACCATTGGTTCAGTGTCCCGTTTTATTGGGATGACAGTAGGGAAAGTGGGAGGTTTGGTGCACCCTAGAACCTGGTTTAAACTCCCAGCGGCCTTTTTTGCCACTGATCATTCCAAGGCGGTATCCCTATTGTCAAATTTGTTTGTATATGTGACGTCATACGCCTTTATTCGTTATTAACATTGGCCTTAATGTTTGTCTTTTTGCGTGTTTTGGGGTTTACTGTGTTCTTTGAAAGCTGCATTTCCTGTTATACTTATTTTCATGTTAGGTCAATTTTAACTACCAAGAACTACAGTTCTAGTGAAATAGACATTTTTAAATAGGTAACAGCCGACGGACTTAACAGCCCATGAGAGATATTCAACGTATATGAATTAGTTTTGTTTAGTGATTTAAATATATTTGAATTTGTTGTGTTAGAATGTAACATGTATGGGCTCATGTCGGATCGTTTTGGAAGCGTTAAGGTATAATGTGCATTTCGCTAAAACGTTTGAATATAATACGCTAAGTTCTTTCGATATAGGGAATATGCATCTAATTCCATCCTCATAGGCCTGCATTATAGCAATATTGAATAAATAAACCTGTTATGTAAATAACATCCATTATTGTTGACATCAATCCACGAAGTGCCACATTTTGCACAGAATGCATTGTCATTCGGGCCGTATTTAGCCGGTTACTGTCAATCGAACATAAACATCTCAAATGGCATCACAGTACATTTTGCAAGGAGGTGAATACTACCTATGGGTCTTTCCCAGATTTGTCCCAGATAGACATTCAGTGCAGAAAATTGAGAGCCGTACACTTGAATATACAATCGGACATCCATCTGAGGTCCTTTTCAGCACTAATAAGTGGAACTGACAAATTATGGGGCATGGTGTGTGCTGGAGGAACATGGGGTATGTTCCTCTAATATACATCGTGTGTATACTTGCTATATAATTGTCCTTTTAAGTAGCATTGATGTTGTTGCTACATTTGTAACTATGCGAGGACGAATGGACGGAACATTGGGTATGTTCTTCTTAGATACGTCCTTTCTTTCTTCAGTTCAAATTGTTAGGGATGGTGTGCGCGGGGGAACATGAGGTATGTTTCTCTCATATACATCACGTATATCATTATTTTACTCGTCTCTTTCTCGTATGCATCATGTACATACTTACTTCGTACTTGTGTTTTTTGTATTTTTTAAGAGTTGTAGGCAACAATGAACTTGTGGCTACTTGTTGATCTTATATAGCATTGTAAATATGCGACGACTACTAGCGGAACATGGGGTATGTTCCCCTTAGATACGTCCTTATGTTTCAGTTTTAATAACATGCTGTTTTGCCATACTACTTTATATGTTTTTGGATAACTATTTTGCCTTCATACTGTTGTTATGTTGATGTTAAACTCTAAATTATAAGGCAACACACATTTAGTACGTAGTACTATATCACTTTGTAAGCACTGCTTCTTTTTTTCAATTGTTCATATCACATTCAAGTCTCACTGTTGCGTTTACGACAATTTAAGCATTACGATTAATAGTTTTGGTTGTTCCTTTCAACTTTGTTTCAAATTACATTGTATACACATCCGGATGGGCAGCTACTACCGGTTTGGGTAGTTTGTGGGTTTAGAATCAGCTTGGACTGGAAATGCTAAAGAAAGTCAGGGGGGTAGAAGACGCCTTTCTGGTCTGAGCGTAGATTCTTCCTACCTCCCCTCCTACGCAAAATAAAATAAATAAAAATGCTAGGTTTCAATTAGGGTTGTGGCAGCTGGCTCGCAGATTTCCTGGCTTTCTGAAGTTTTCCTGTTAATCACGATTCTACTCCCAAAGGATTGTGGTTTGTTTTTGATGAGTATTTGCATGTACAATTTGTGATAATTTACTGCCTCTTAGTTCCCTTAGACATGGATTGTTACTTATTACGTAGGCATTATTCTCATTGTCTTCACTACAACGGCTGCCTCGTCAGGCACGTACGATATTTCCCTTACAAGTGCAGGTTCCCTTTGGTTGGACATTATGTGGTAAATATTCTAATTTTCCCAAATTTACCCAAAAGTTAGCCAAGTAAATGTCCTAATGGAAATGACTTTTATTAAAAAAAAAAATTATGTGGTCACCAGGGGTGACATCCACACCATTTTAAATGTACATTTACTGCTGCCGGTCTCTTATATCACATTTTAGAAAAAAATCACTTCCTGTAGTATTTGGATGCATATTCCCTATATGCCAAGGCCAGCCGCTATTTCCTTTCCATCTTGCGATTTGGCTGATAAGAGTGGCGAACATTGGCATAGCTAATTAAAAATACATAGAAAAACAATTATCTCCAATTAACGTCAAGTCGTATAACAACTTCCGTTACGTAATAGAGCATGATAATATTAAGGTTATCGATTTTGATAGTGCTTTATTCCAAATCATTTTCATTATGTAATTACCGGAAAATAATATTTGTTACATCATATTACAATGTTTCATGCAATATTACATGACTATAGTAACGTTAAAAAAACATCCACAAGGTGAATAAACATTGTGGCATATATCGACACTACACTGACTGGTCTTCATTACTTACTTCCCAGAATAAACAATGCGCATACATATAATATTTGAGTTACATGATTCACAGTACTGTGATGCTTTATGCTAAACAGATTAAACATTACAATACCTGCTCACTCCAGGAGGAATACAGTATAATACTGGTATTTGCCTAGTATATTGATTTGGTTAACGATAATAACGATTCCGATTGACACTTTCGTGTAGAAAATAATCATGATTCTGAATGATTACATGTTGAACTCAACCAGTTATGTTTCGCAAACCATTTACTAATTGATTTCGTCTCAGTGGGTTCTTATTTGCCATCTGTCATGACAGCATGTATTTACACGTCAGGCAACCAAACTGTTAAGGCTAAACAAATTAGACATGACAAACAAATAATTGTGTGGGTACTTTAAATACAGTAAATGCTTAAATACGTTAAATACTGTAAATGCAGTAAGATTAAAGAGTCTTAGGTGTCCAGTTAACACGCATGCTCCTGTTGCAAGGGCTATTTTACTAAAGGGTATTTTGTTTTCCGTGTCGTCTGGAAAGTTTGTTTTGGTCGAAACGTAATGTTATCAGCAATCATTATATTTCATGCAACGAGGAAGAAAATAACACTTTGTCTGAAGATCGTTTAATAAGAAACTGTTAGATTTTCTTTTCAGCTATACTTGACACTTTAATAACTCAGCTTAATCTATTGTTCATTTTGGAAATGGGTACTGATATAGTGTCATGAGGCGGAATAGGCAGGAACACACCAATCATATGTCACGTTTCATAGTTAAATGCAAATCGTTTGCATTTGCCTATTTAAAAATGCAAATCGTTTGTATCTGCGTTTTTAAAATTGCAAATCGTTTGCCTTTTTTTTAAACGCACACAGATGCATCTCTCTTTTTTGGAAAACTTTCAGTTTATTCCGTTGAATGCGGTTGTTTTAATTCCAAAATTGCATTTTGTTGCAGAGACAGTCAGTCTCTTACCGTCTTTCTCTGCCACATTAATGAAGATCTGCATAAACTTTATGAATTATATAATTTGGGCGAAAGCAATAGATTTATTAATCTTGAGAGAAAGAACGCAATGCATTTTCTCCGTTTGTGCATTTGAGTATTATGTTGCGTTCAGGAACGAGTTTCTTGCATTTAAATGAACGCAGAGTTTTGTCTATTAATGCCGAATGCATTCAAAAACGCAATAAATGCATTTTTTCCAATGTTACGGTAGTAGTAATCAGCGTGATCAACACGAGCTATGTATATGAATGTCATTGGTACCTTATATAACCTCTCATGAAGAGACTAAATAAAATCTTACACAAAAGACAAATCAGGTGATGATTATATTTAGGGTTGTTTAGAATAGTTTTAGTTCAATTTGTATACGTCTATTTGAATGGGGTTTTTTGTCACTTAAATTGCACGCGCCATCAACTCCGATAATGCAATGTTCATAACAACAAAAGTAAATGAAAAACTGTGAATTTGCTATACGAGCAGGATTAAGATAATTCCCAAATCGAACTCAGACACATCTATGATGTTTGTTTATGGTTATTTTATATTTGATTTCGTGAGCTGAATATCAAGTATGTGAATGTGGATTTATATTATACAGCCACAAAGCGGCGGCAACCTACAATTAGAAGTTAACAGAACAGTACTATAGAATAAAACAAATTTTGATTATATGTTTAATGCTTAGATTTAGTATTGCGTATTTATATGTACCTACTTGCAATTTAAAAACAATGTTTTTGATCGATGATATTTGTTTAACAAAATACTAATTTAAAAACTAATATACGGCGAGAGAGTATAGTATAGTGGTTGAAACACATTTTACTTCCGATTCGTTTGAGTGGAACGCGAAATGTCTAAGAGATTAGTCGGAGTGACACACCCGTGTTCTATGGCATTAGTCTGGGTTAAACACCAAATTCATGTTATATCCAATTAGTCTAGGTGAAACATCAATTCTTCTTTTACCAATGTTTTAACTCAGATTTATTCTATGTCACCGTATCTTCAAATATATTTCTGAATTATGAAATAATAATGAAAGTAGATGGTTTAAACGTTAATGTCAAACGTTCTTTGCACGAAATAAATAATGACTTTATGTTAAGGAACTTCATTTTCAATGCTTTAAATATTATCTGAATTCCAGTACAAAAGAGTATGATAACTGACCTTTGGAAACGGCCGAAAACGACACATACAAAATATTGCAGTCTCGGTTTGATTGAGACTGTTCATGAGCGGTAGTGAAATATGCTAGCTACCGCTCACGCCCTCTAGCCCCGGGTTGAGCAGAACTCAATATTAATAAAATCAATAGTACAAAATGTTAACCATCCCGAAGACGCAGTTTTGCTTTACGCATACGTTGCACGTTATAATGTAATAAGAAAGAAAAAGCTATCAAAATGATCTCTACACTTTAAATAAAACTATTTTTAGTCAATGTTAATTTCTGTCCGCGTTTGTTCCTTTGCTCATCTGAGTAATTTGAAGTCTCTTGTACGTGAACTGAATCCCCGTTGGAGAAATGAAATCATATTTAAAGGCAATTAACAATTTTATAATTAGTAAATGTCAATGTAATAATGACCAATGTTCCAACGGGTCGGGATTACAGCATCAAATATTGAGCCTTTTGTGGCTTCTTTGTTGGTGCATCATTCCTTGTTCGTTCGTGCACATATGTAAACTTTCGAAAAGAAATAACTTTCAAGTGATTAAATGAATAATCACTTTACTTTAGAATTAAGTGTTTTCAAGAAACATTTTATTAAAGCCTTTTGGGGCTTCACTAAGGGTATAAGGCTGTTAGGTTATGCCCTCTTTTGTTTAATCCTAGTGGGCTGTTTCAAGGGTATCAGACTTTTTGGGACATGATCTCTCTTGTTTAAGCCTATTGGGGCTTCTTTAAGGGTATCAGGCTTATGGGCGTTGCCCTCTTTTGTGAAAAATGTTAAGGGTTGCGATAATATATTTATGTGTTTGCCGGCAGCCCGCTATTTGGAGCCGCGCTCAATACTTGCAAAACAACTTAATAAATAATAATATTTTTCTTATATATTAGTCAAGTTTGTACCCTCCTAATAATGAGTGATTCTAGGCAACTTATGTTTTGTAGCATAATAATTAGGAATAATCGAGGGTAGGATATTCCTCCACGCTGTATTGACCTTTGAACCGCCAGATTTCTCCTTCATGCTATCTGTCTGTGAACCATCCGCGTCTGTAAACTGATCATGTTTATTTTATGCGCGAGTTACTCGTAGTCCCACAGTAACATATAATACATTGCAAGCACGAATTATGTTATTTACTATGCACAGAGGCCGCATGTTGCAGTGACAGTGCTTCGTTTATGTATGAAAGGATGGAAAACGATACGGAAATAGTAAAATATGTACAAATTAGCACATTCAATACATACTGAAACCACTTTAGTACAATGTTTCCTCCTTTTTTCAAAAAATATAACTGACGCAGCAGATTCTTGGAAAATAAATCTTTGTTAAAACTATTTATTATGAAATTTCTCAATTAAAGACAACGATTTGATAATGTGATTACAAAAGAAACAAGTTCAATCGATCTATATAGGGAAGCTGTGAAACAAAAAATGTAATTTTTCAGTAGGTTAGCACATTTAAATGCGTTATATATTGTCTCAAGTGAGCTCCAAAAGCAATATTCTCTCGAGGGGAGTTATAAAGAGCACAGAAATTACTATAGTCTGGTTGCCAGACCAATCATTCTGACTGATATCATAAAATATTTCAAAACAATTGTGTGTTAACCCTTAAGCAATTGCATTCATTAACTAGGATTTGATAAAGCTGATCAGAGATAAATTATAATGATGCATGCCTCAGTACTGATTGATAAATAAGAAAGCAACGTCTATTGGTATTATATAACTATAAATAGCTATGCACTGCATTAATTATTATTAGTTAGGAAACAGAAGTGCACGGATATGTTTAAAATAAATAAACGTCTGTTTGTAAGTCTGGTGTATAAATACACGATTCTTTGGACAAATTCTACGTAACATGTTAAATTACTGCTTATAGTTAATAACATTATGAAGAAAACAAAACACTTGAATCCCGGAAGGTTTGGAGGTAATGTGAATTTACCTACCGGTTTCATTTTTGCAATTTGATGATATGCGCATGCAAAATATAAATACGATAAACCGCAAAAAAAATCACTACTATTAATTAACATTACGTGGTCCAAGTATTAACTTTCATACCCCATCCAACCCCTTCTCTAAGAATCTAAAAATGGGATGGCTGGGGTATGAAATAAAACCTTAATTTCGGCTTAAAAAATTTGCATATTGTAAAATTAAAACATATAATAGGTAATTTAAAAAGGTTATCACACTTTTCAGTAAAATGTTTTTGAAACGTGTTTATAGTCGAAATATCCGTTATAAATTCCTGCTAATATAAGATTTTCTATCGCTTAATGAAATTAAGGCGAGACCACATAATAAACTATGTTCGATGTGTCTTTTAGAGGAGTATTTAAATGCATTCCCTTTTACCGAAGACTTTTTTTAACACATTTGAGAGTCTAAGGTTTAACGTATTTTCTAACAAATTACTGTTAAAATATGTCTGATGTATTATATCGACAAATATTGCGATATAATAGCAAATGCACAGCGCGCTGGGGCTATATTTTCACCTAAGATGTCATTTAAATATATTAAGTACAGTTAAGGTCTGAAAAGAAAACGACTACAATATATTTTCAACAGTTCTTGAAAGGAAGAAACTTTCAGATATTTGTTTTTATTTGAGCCACAGACCCGACCATTTAAATTCGTAGATGCCATAATCAAAGTCAAAATATCCTTTCAAAATTGCTACCCAAATAGTATAATCCCAAGTTCAAGAAGATATGTTTTGTTTTTATTTATTGAATTATCTCTTTTTCAAATTATGTATTATTTGGTTGTTTTTTAAGTATATCTGCTTAATGTGTTTTTTAATGTCACTGACTTTTGAGTTCAATGACCATATTGGAAATAAACGATTGTATATTGTCACTGAGTTGGTCTTGGGTTTCCAAGGTCAAAATAAGATGAGGTTTTATGATCACGATTTCCAGCGAAGAAGAGGACAACTTGTAGACATCGACCATAACGTCTCTCTGTGCCCCTCATAGTTGCATAACAGGGAGATGTCAATATCGTGTAAATCTGGCATACACCACTCACAACTATGTGTTGTGCACACGGCGAGAGCTCAAGGTGCGTCACACCTGGTTGCTACGGTGTCACCGGCTGTTAGACATTAAATGTACATTATTATCTGCTATACCACTTATTTGATGTAGGGCTCATCACTATCGCTTGTAAGAGCCTTGATGGTGCTATCAGATCATCTCAACACTCGCGAGCAAGCCCGAAATCCGACTAGTTTTTGATTAGTGCGGTTAAAAATAGTTTTCAGGTCGAGTCGAAAACAGAATCCATATGAAAACAAGACGAATGATTCAAAGTCGATTGGTGGGAAAGCAACAAGAAGATAAATGAAACATGACATTTAATCTGTGCAGGCTGTGTATTACAAATACAATAATTGAACACGTTGATGTTAAAATGACAACTAAACTATAACTGTCTAAACGTGTTACACTAATCATACATCACATTTCCGAACAGAAAATTGGAAAGTATGCGGTACAGTTCTCATAACTGTTGTCAGTAACAAGGCATTTGTGTTATTTTCATGTCGGACGTTTTCCATCAGACGCACATTTCTTTTGGAATTGCCCGCTCCGCGGAATTTTTTTCAGTTGGAATAGAAAGTGAGTTCCGTCCGACCGTGAATAATTTCGATTCGGAAAATTAAAACAAAATGGTCCTATAGAAACCACAGCAATCAAAGGAAATGGCATCATTGGTCCCCACTGCACCATGAACCGAAATATGAGCATATTTAAAACTTCAGTGAAAAGGAAAATACGTAACATAAAGAGAGGTGAAGACATGGTTACCGACTTGGAACGGTCAGTAGGCAATAAGGCCTTCAGGTTAGCTTAAATCGAGTTTATGTGTACACATCCTCGCTATTATCCTGTCTTCAAAGGTAAAAGTACATCCCATCAAAAGGAAATCCCTAACAATAAAGTCCACATCCAGACACATTAGCAAACAATTCACTTAATTGTTGTTGTAAAGATGTATTAAAGAACATGATTAGAATAAATCCTCAGGATGTATCCATAATTGTACTGAACAACCACAGCAGTTTTAGGCAACGAGAAACTCTTTCTAGTGCACGACCAAAAACCCATTGGGACGAAGGTTTGTGCACCTTCTTCCCTTTGTCCGGCGTTCACCAGACGCTCTCATAGAGTAATGATTAATGTAATGATTTCATTTGGATCATTGAAGTCCTTATCATCACAAGCTCTAGCATAACGAATGGGCTGGAAGATACATACCCCGTATGATGTAGCACGAGGTAAATCCCCATCCAAATATGAATATATATTCCAGTATATTCTATTGCAGGGAATTTATATACATTAATTTATCGAAAACAACTCTGCTTCTCGAATTTCCAAACGGTGTCAATTCTAAATTTAATTACTAGGGACTTTGTCCAATTTACACACATTCCAGAGCGCCTTTCATTTGATTATATATTTTCTTTATAAAATGGGCTGATTGAAATTATCAATTAAGATATATATTGGCGTCGTAAGGGCATGTACAATTTGACTTGATGATATCATTGACTGAAGTTGATGACGTCAATTATTTTGACGTTGATGACGTCAATGATTTGTTGAAATGACTGGCAATTAAGGTATATTTTTGCGCCGTAACGTCATGTATGATTTTACGTTGATGACGTCGTTGGTACGACGTCGCACATGGTAAAGTCAACATTGTTGTTAACATCATTAGTTTATGGCAAGAGCGAAAATGTAGGCTGTAAAATAAATTCGTTTACTTGAAGAAGGTCAGGGGACCGAAATTTCGATAAATTAACAAAATATGAATAGTTTACGATGTTAAAGTTAGTCATCTCTCTTATCATACATTTTAGTATATACGAAGTATAACTATAAAATTGTTCAAAAAAGAGTATGATAATGGACCTTTGGAAACGGCCGAAAACGACACATACGAAATATTGCAGTCTCGGTTTTATTGAGACTGTTCATGAGCGGTAGTGAAATATATGAGCGGTAGTGAAATATGCTAGCTACCGCTCACGCCCTCTAGCCCCGGGTTGAGCAGAAGTCCAGGGGCGTATCTGGGCATACGCACTGACGCACGTGCGTACTGGCTATTAAAGAAGCAAACAAATAAAAAGGGCTAAAAATGCGAAAAATGCAATAAAAACTGAAGGTATAGGGGGGTTAGGCACATGTGTGAATCCAAAACTCGATGGTGCGTATACCTAAATTAGCCCCAGGAACGCCCCTGAGAACTCAATATTAATAAAATCAATAGTACAAGTTATCTTTATATAAATACAAACTGCGACAATACACATATTTACTGCATTCTGATTGGTCAGTCATTCTTAAAAGTGTCCTGTTATTTCTCAATAACACCAATCGTGAACGCTCGGCCAATCCCGTCATTCCTCGGGATCCCGCCTCGTGTGTATCACGGCGCTTCGGTTTGTTCAAAATAGTGCACTGTTGCTAAGCTGGTGCTACATAAACAATATGGCCGCTTTCCACACCTGTTGATGTATGATTTGCGTTGCATGTTTGTTATTTACAATACAGATGAAGGTTTTATCACTGCTTTCACGTAAATAAACTATAGATGGAGCAATCGGTTAAATGACTTTGCAAAATGTTGAAAATAACTTTGATTTTGAATGCAAATTCGTTTTGGCGGGAATTCGACGCGTGACAAGCTAGTATGACGTAACCAATATGGAAACCAGCGTATTACATTCGAGTCATGCTGCGAAGCAGTGTACGAGATGTTGCGAATGCAATAACACGTCAAAATAAAACAGTTCCAGTTGCGCAGGCGCAGACTAAACGGGAAGCCCAACATTTGATTTGAGCGGTGAAAGGGATCCGGGGTATGCTCGGGCTTCCAAACACTATATCAAGAAAAAAAATGGAACGGTTCCGGCTTCCGACCTTTCACCTGGCTACGCCCCTGATTTTCTTTCCTATTCACGATGATGTAACGAACGTTACATGACGTCACTTTTTTAAACCATAGCGTCACAACAAATGTAAATAAACAGCAGTGCCGACGCCACTGAAACATTTTCTTTGGGGGGAAACGTAAAGATCTAGGCCTAGATCTATATTGTATTATTACCTGATCTCCTATATAAATGCTTTATCGTCATTTCTTGCTAATTCACTAAGGAAAAGACTGTTCCCGGTGAAAACGAACTGTTACCGGGCTTTAGTTTCGACTGTTTCCCTCACGTGCTGGAATTTCGTTTGCGTGACGTCATGTTGCTTTTTTCACCATAGGTTCCCATTATAATTTTTTTTTTCATTTTCACTGTTTCGTACAGTAACATTAATCAGGTAATAAAACAGTTATCACATGTGTGTTTGGGGAACAGTCAAAACTGTTTTCCCTTGGTGTCGGGGGATGTCAGTGTGGCCTATCGGCCTCGGGAAACAGTTCACACTGCCATCCCCTCCACCTCGGGAAAACAGTTTTGACTGTTCCCCAAACACACATGTGATAACTGTATACCGTTGGGCGGAGTAGATTTCAAATTTGAAAATGTGTTATTTGGCTCATCGGTTCAACTGAAATTAATTTAATTCAGAGCTTACTGGGGCATGTGAAATAAAAATCACTGTCAGCAAAGATTATCATTGATATAAGTTGTAATTATAAGGATTGTTTTTCATTGTTTGCGATGTTATCGAAGTAGCTCTATAACACGTCAATGATGGGTAACAAATATTGTATACAACCGCTTCGAGGCGCTACGCGGTTTTATACAATTTGTGACCCATCATTGACGTGTTATACTTCGATAACATCGCAAAAAATGAAAAACAATCCTTAAATAACATGCAACGCATATAAACCTAGTAGTCATGGGATACTACTTTCAATCTTATAAACTGGTAAACTCAGTAAACAGAAATAATAAACAGTATCAAATTACTAAATCGATATTTTCGTATGCCGGATGTTGAAAGCTGAAAAACAATCAAATGTATTGTTAGATAAATCAAAAGCAATGGTAAGTTTAATAGACTAATTTTGAGGAGTATGTAGTTTTTATCGAAATTGTTGTTTTTTACCGTATTTACGTTAACGTCTGATTACTGAAATGAATATTGTGCACATATGTGCGAGATTATGATTATATTGTAGTTTTGAATAAACGAAATTGATAGTAGACATTAACATGTTTATTTGTGCGGAGACATTTTACTGTAACAAACATGCCAGTGTGTAATGGCAGTTACAGTGTTATCTGATGAATGACGGTTTTGTAATCACGGACGACATCAGTTGCGGAAATATATTGCCTTGATAAGCAAAGTGTTGTTTAACACAAATATCCCATTAAAAGATGCAATGTGTTTTACAAGCATCTTTATCAGTTGAGAACAACAGTATATTGGTGATTTTAGTGGACTTACTTGATGTTTAAAGGGACTGGAGGCGACCTTGAAGAGAAGATGGTGCCAGTAAAATACAAGAGAAAGCCCTCATAATGTAAAAATATCATTGCGAATACTATAAAGCATCAAACTGCATTTACTTTGAACAATATTATACACTCTTGAGATAATTTTGCATTAAACGTGTGGTTATAGCATTGTTATGTAATATTCTAACACGACCTGCACAGTCTTTCATATACACAAAGAAGGAGGTATTTTTACGATAAAATATGGCTGTTCCATCAAATCCCCGCGTATTTTTCATCCGTTGGAAGTGCCAGGTTATAGTACATGACGTCACTTTTTAAACCGTTAACGTCACAGAATGAAACATTTTGGTAAATATACGTCACGAAGACAAACTGAACAGTCATTTTAATGACATTTTAATTACAACAAGTTTGCCATGCTCCCGAACCTTATACATGATCATCTTTGTTACTTACACCGCCATTGTAATGCTGCTTACTTTGTTAAAACCCGGCGGAGTTTCATGATTTGCACTGTCCCGTTTACTGGGGATGACCTAAGGGAAACAGTGGGATTTGGTCTCCCTACAAACTAGTTTAATCCACCAACATCCTTTTTGAAACCGACCGTTGCAATCAAGTATCTCTGTGTATTCTACATCTACATACGTATACATCCATGTAATTGTTGTTTGTTTTGAATGCCAGTTTTGGTTGTACATGTATAATCGGGGAATACAATGAAGTAACTACGAAAACCGGAGAGACTACTACGACTGTCTAAACAATTAAATTCAGTCTTGACTGTGTCCTAACGGGCGGCGGGTAATGATGTAAAATGTGACATACCGAGAGACATATTCGATATTAACAAAACATAATAATTCAAACAGTTTGTGTTCAACTAAATAAAATTACCGCGTCAAAGCAACTGCTATTTTATGATTGATTTGCATATGAAATATTATTGAAATTTGTTTTATTATTCATGAGTTGCCGCATATAGGCGTATCTGCATACGTATTGTCTCCAAAATCTATATCGTGTTGCAGTAACACCAATATTTATTAGATAAATAACATTTAAATAAAAACATTATCACCGCAATACAAGGTGTTCTAATATATAACCAGACTTTAATTATGCTGTGTCCCATATGTATAGAATAAGCGCATTACGTGTTTCTTAATTTCTAAAATATCGTCTCGTTATTTAACATTTTAATAACATTTTAAACCTGTAATGCATTTAAACAACATATAAAAACAAGGTTAAATTGATTGCATAACACTGCAGAAAAAATACAATAATGCTCGATTTAATTTGCTTGATGTTTTATACACTTTTGAAGTAATAAAATGACATATATACTCAGTTGCAAAAGAAAGAGTACACTTTGAAAATTTTACTTCACACCCTATCTTCTTTATCAAGCGACAGTACCTGAATGATTTAACCTATTGAAAAACAAATGACAACATGATATTGGCGATGAAAGATAAAAACTTTGGTACCAAACATGACATATTAATTTTTCTGAATCTGGGAAAACGCGCCGATTGAGTGACGGCGTACAACGATGTTTCTGAGTCGTACAGATATTATGCGTACAGTCTTGGGATTCCATCACCTATGTCTGCGAAGACAGGTAATTTAAGTACACTACATGAAACCAAAACATGGCGACATTAAATTAATCATAAGTGGATCGAACAATGTAGAGGTCTTGATAATTCAGTAGATGATTAACCGACTTCAAGGCAATAGTGCTATTACTGTTCATTTGGGATCATCAGTCTCACCCTTTGTGATTTTAAAGTAGAATACCGGTTAAGCTGAAGCAAGGGGTCGTGAGAGGTGTTGCAAAAATGTAATTATACCGTAGATATTCCCAACTTCAAAATCGAACGAAAGGAACGAAATGAGACTAATGACACAGGGTGAACATCAAAAAGAGATGTTATTCCTCATATAGCTGTCAACCCATTTACAATAACAAAGAACTGATTTTGAGAGTCCTGAAGTAAAATATATTTGGATCGAAATGAATATCGAAACTACAGTATACCAATATGTATTTACCCGATATCCAGCTCGTCGTCACCAACGTCGCAATGATATGATACATACGCGAAGTAACATATCTTTATATTATATATTCTGTGATGAATTATAGAAATTTTCCAGTTTGTGAAAATCTATAACATATACCTTCCTCTACTGTGCTATCTCGCCTAGTGTGCAAGATAGCACAGTAGCCAAATGTTATGAACTAAACGATAGACGTCACGATATTACGTGTCACGAATTGACGTCATGATATTACTCCGCGATGTCGCCAAAGGAGTGACAGAAGAAGGAACATCCTCGCCCTCGATCGATACTAGTATCATCTCTCGTGTTTGGCGCTTAGAATTATGGAGGAAAAAGTAGTCCGGTCAGGTGATTTGCATATAATATTATATAGCTAGGGACCAAAACCCAGGTTTTAGGACCCAATCTAGATAAGCCGGACAAAAGCACCAGATTTTCCTCAGTTATGTGTTTTATATTTCTATGTATTTTTAAAAGGGTCCCCAAAGGTTCGTGAATCCCTAAATTTATTAGGATTATATGCACACCGAATTACCGCACCGCGGATGAAGTCCTGAAAAATCAGGAGGGCAAGGGCACCTGCCGAATATCAGTGATGAATTTGAAAATATCGAAATGACGTCAGTATGAAGAAGGAATACTTGTGTCAAAAGACGATTGGAAAGAAATTCATCACAGAATATATATTATATAGTTTAATTAACATTTGTGTCGTGATACGGAAAATAATTCTCATGAGAAATATTCTTGCGATATAGAAACTCGTGTGAAAACGCACTCGTTTCTATATCGCAAGAATCTTTCTCACTCGGGAATTATTTCCCGTATCACTTCAACAATGTTAATTAAACTCTATATAATCTTGGTGAATTTTTAAATATATTGATTTGTAATCCATACAATAAATGGTCCTTTGGAAGTCAATATTATCTTAATAAGTTCTCTGAAACAATAAGAGTTGTATGACCTTAATCAAATTAGTTTTGAACCAACACGTGTTACAGCTATTTTAACAATCTCTATCATAGATAAGTATGCACAACACACTTAAAATTATGTTTTGGCATTCGTTCTAAATAAACTGGCGCCAATACAAAGCATAAAAGTCAAAATAGACCTTAATCCTGAATTACTCAAGGAATAAATCAGCACGCATCATGGCACAAAAAGAGATACATAAGCATGATAAGAGTGGTGTAGTTATGAAAACTGGCGTTCGAACGGCATAAAAAAAACTTGAATTATTCCATTACTGACAATAAAGGTAGCTTATGTGATCAAATAAATGATATCAAAAGTAAATTAAAATCTTCTTCAATACCAATTAAATTAATGGTAGATGAAAAAAGATCATAAAAGAAACTCAGACTGGTAATCACATTGAAAATTGCTGCATACTTAATTTAAAATATCTGGAGGAACACGAACATACTTATCAATCACACATTAACTTGACTTTGCTAGACATTCTAGAGCTTAGAAGGGTAAGTCCCAAAACCATTCAAAATAGGAGCAGTCGAATGATCCATCAAACTACCGACCGTTGTCATAGAAATAAAGTTAGTATACATCGACTCCGTTTTACTGTTTCGCGCAGCTAAATTGTTATTGAAATTACATTGTTAAAACATCTATAAGTAGGTATAAATGTCGAACACAGGACATGTAGCGTTCACAAAACACAGTCAACCAAAAATATGTATTCAAGATAAAACAAACACTATTAGATGGTTAAAAACAATTATTTAGAAATAACGTACGGGACACCAAAACCATAAAATGGTTAAAAACAAGGCTACACGGCCGCCTTGGAACGGTCAATGGCAAACAGGTGACTTGAGATTTAATGTATCGTTACACAAATATTGTAATAGTTCTATAAATTGTACTTCGTTTGATCATAATGAATCAAATACAATATGATTTGCTTTATTTTTGGGAGCTACATTTGGTTTCTTGTGAGAAAGGAAGTAAATTCCATTTTTTTGCAAGTTATTGAATTTCATAATCATCACTTCAATTTAATATAAATGCTGTACACATTAATCAACTGCGTTTAATGAGAGTGGAATGGCATTTCCTAAGTAAACAACGCGAATGCTGATTCGTTTCCGCCATGCTGATATGTTTCACAGCAACATTTGACAGTTTCTGATTCTTAATTTATTTGCTTCTTTTAAAGTTATGACTTGCGCTTTTCCTGTTTTAAAACCTGTTTAATATTTCAAAATGAATAACGTTCTTTGAGGGTGAAAGAGGCAATCATTAAAAGCATATTTAGGGTATTTAGTAATGTGTAGAGAGATATATTATTCAACGTGATGTCAATACATTTAATAAATTCGTTTGCGAAGGATTAGCAGAGAATAAAACATATGTATTCATCACTAGTATTCGCACATTCGCAAAATTTAGTTTCACATTGGGGACAACTTTATTCAGCAAAGGAGACTATTTCTTTAGCAGTCTTAGTATCTGATCATTAAAATGTCTGCTATGAAAAGAAATAGCATACTGTTAGATATTCAAAAATATGCGTGACATGCATTCGCAACATCTGGCTCATTTCATGGAATCATCTCAGAATCCATATTGGTTACGTCATACTAATATGATGGCACCCTAAATTCCCGTCAAAAGGCATTTGCAGTCAAAAACAATATTATTATCAAAGTGTTTCAATGTAATTTAGCCGAATGTTCTTTCTAATGTTCTATAGTTTATTTACATGTAAATGCTGACATATCATCTGTATTTTAATAACAAGCATGCACCAACACGTGTGGCTAACGGCTATATTGTTTAAATAGCAATCGCACATTATTTATTATCTACCCCGTTGATTTCCGGCTAGGAAAATGTCCTCATTTTCAAAAACGTAATCCATCCATGTTTATACGAGGAACAATCCCGGTGAATGAAACACGTTACAAGTATGCGTTTATGGAATATGTCGTGTAACATGTGTCAACATTTTTATTAACAGCTAATCTGTCGATGTTGCTGCAATGGAAGACGGATTAAAAATCATGTCCTGGTATAGGTTTCTCTCCTTATATACGGGTTTACGGCCAAGCTTTACAATCTTGAATTTGGTAGTAAAGCAAGCGAAAACAAATCTGGAACGCTGTGGTCTAGTGGTAGAGCGTTGGACCTATGATCCAAAAGTCGTGGGTTCGATTCCCGCCATTGCCATATGCGTTGTGTCCCTGAGCAAGACACTTTATCTGCATTGCTTAGTACTGGTTCTACCCAGCTTTCTTTACAATCGATGTAAAATAAATAAGTTTAAACTAAAACAAATCTCCATTTGCTTTAGGTATACGCCCACACGCCTTATATAGAGTTATAGTATTTAGTAAGGAAATAAAATTAAAAAAATAATGATGGTATATATCGTAATTGCATATGTGAGCTTTTTTCATTGAATGTTACCATTTTCAAATGTATTATATGTTGATACTTAAGAAAACAAATGAGACAAATAGAAGTATAGTATATTATAGTGTATCGCATGTATGTCACTTTTCCCAAGAAAATAAAATAATCAAAATTAATATAATTATCTGGTAGAGACGGACTATAAGCAATCCGAATAATTCAATGTACAGTGTTCCAAATTACTAACATTATTCAACATGTTGTTGTATTTTGTGTTGTTGTATATTTTGCTGTTGTCTATTTTTGTTGATGTTTGTTTTTGTTTTTCTTTGTTGTTTGTTTGTTTTTGTGGGGGAGGGGATTGTGGGGGTTGATGTTGTTTTTGGTTTTGTTTTGTTTTTCTTCAGATTTATATCACATGCACAGAGGAATTTATAACCTGTTTCCTTAGGATCAGAACACACAATATACATATAAATATCAACATAGAACTTTGATTCGAAACTATATCAAAACTTTCTTCTAATGTCACTTTAAAACAAACAGTTACTGAGAACATGATCAACCAAAATATAATATTTTGAGCCACATAATTCACAGAGATGCTTTATGCAAAACGTATTATACATTATAATACAACGCACTCCAGGAGGAATATTTGCCGAGTGTATTGATTTGGTTCATGATAATAACGATTCCGACTGACATTTTCTTGTCATAATTCTTAATGATTACATGTTGAACCGAACCAGTTATGTTTCGAAACGCGTTTATTAATTGAATTCGTCCCAGCTAAGTGGGTTCTTATTTGCCATCTGTCATGACGGGGTGTATTTACTTTGACACGTCAGGCAAACAAACGGTTCACGCTAAACGGACCAGACATGACAAACACATATTTGTAACGTTAAATCCAGTTAACACGCATGCTCCTGTCATGCCTGTTGCATGGACTATTATACTGAAATGTGTTTTGTTTCCTGTGTCGTCTGGAACGTTCGCTGTGGTCGAAATGTAATGTTGTGAGTATTGTATTAAAAACTAAAATGAAGAAGAAATCAAACACAACTTTGTCTGAAGAACATTTAACATTTGAACCTGTTCATGCAGACATACTCCTGCAGCAGGAAAAGACACTTGAAATACTCAAAGTAAACTATTGTTCAGCTGGGAATTGGGTACAGTAACCGATATATAATGTCATCTGGCGGAATAGAGAGGTAACACGACAATCGTACGTAACATTTTATAGTTAACCGACAAATTAATGTAGCCAGCAGTTATATATATATATAGAGAGAGAGAGAGAGAGATTGGGAAAACAACATTTATACAGTGCTACAGTTTATAAAGACCCAAGCGCTTTCCGCTTACGCCTTCATCAGGGCTACACAAACACGAAAAGAATAAATACGAAACAAAACAACACTAGAATACACGGCAGTTTAAATAAAACTCTTTAAAAAAAAACTTATCTGGCGCCGTGTCTGCTGCTTTATTCACTTAACTGTGTTTGTTGCTCCCAAAGGATCACCTTTATCAGTATTTATTAACATTCACACTAGCGTTCGTGTAGTGCAGTGTGGCGGCTGTAAAAAGTCTCCCCGTGCTACGAATCAGTAGTGTTATTTTTACTGATCCTTTGGAACCAACAAGCCCAATATAGCTGGCTTTGAAGTAGAATACCGCTTAAGCCGGTGCTAGGGGGCGTGAGAGGTGTTGCTTCTTTCATTACTTCTCATGAACAGACTCAATAAAATCGAGTCTGCTGCTTTATTCTCTTAATTGTGTTTGTTTCTCCCAAAGGATCACCTTTATCAGTATTTATTAACATTCACACTAGCGTTCGTGTAGTGCAGTGTGGCGGCTGTAAAAAGTCTCCCCGTGCTACGAATCAGTAGTGTTATTTTTACTGATCCTTTGGAACCAACAAGCCCAATATAGCTGGCTTTGAAGTAGAATACCGCTTAAGCCGGTGCTAGGGGGCGTGAGAGGTGTTGCTTCTTTCATTACTTCTCATGAACAGACTCAATAAAATCGAGTCTGCTGCTTTATTCTCTTAATTGTGTTTGTTTCTCCCAAAGGATCACCTTTATCAGTATTTATTAACATTCACACTAGCGTTCGTTTAGTGCAGTGTAAAAAGTCTCCCCGTGCGCCGAATCAGTAGTGTTATTTTTACTGGTCCTTTGGGACCAACGAGCCCAATATAGGTGGCTTTGAAGTAGAATACCGCTTAAGCCGGTGCTAGTGGCCGTGAGAGGTGTTGCTTTTTTCATTACTTCTCATGAACAGACTCAATAAAATCGAGTCTGCTGCTTTATTCTCTTAATTGTGTTTGTTGCTCCCAAAGGATCACCTTTATCAGTATGTATTATCGTTTGGCAGTGTTGCAGGGACTGGTTACTTTGAATAGACACTCTGGGGCCAAATGTGATACTAATAAAAGAACATATCTGGTTGGATGAGGGTAAAACTGTACGCTGACATTTAGTTATAAAGAGAGAGTGAAGATGTGAACAAGATAACAAAAACCCTACCTCAAAACCTAAAACCTAAAATCGATACTGCTGGAAAAATACTAAAACAACACGTAACACAGCAAATAGTATTCTTGCATTATTATTGACAGAGTATGCGTTTGGCGCAAATTTAGGACGCAAACTTTTGCAAACTCTTTACCTAAAAAAAAGTACTGTGCTGGCTCAATTTTTCGAAGAGGAACTTCAACACTTATGAATTTCTTGTTACAACTGTGATGTTGTATGTGATTAAAACGTCTGCAACATCACAGTTGTGTCCTTTCTCTAACTAACTGCAACTTGTTTGTTTACAAAACATCAGGGATTTCCTTGGAAAATATATGGAATTATGCGTGCAGTATATACAAAATGTACAATATATAGCGGAAATTGCCGTGTCGCGTTTCTTTTTCCTTTCAGTATATATATATATATTTGAAGATCGTATAGATTAGTTTCGTTTCGCCAGTGTTTGAAAGCTGACCAATGTTTATGCTTGTGATGGCAGACTGCGGTTTTGAGTAACTTTGATACCATAATTTTACTAATCTGGTTGTGAATAGCAGTATATATATATATATATATATATATATATAAATAGGGACAGTGATCGTACTTTTAACGCGAGGGCTTCTTCCATCTTACTAGTAATGATCATGATCAACACGAGCTTTGTCTATGAGTGTCGTTGTGGCTTTAAAGTAGGATAACTCTTACGCCGGTTCTAGGTGCGTTAGCTACCTTAAGTAACCTCTCATGAAGAGACCAAATAAAACCTGACACACCTGGTAAATCAGGTGATGATTATATTAAGGGTCGTTTAGAATATTTTTTAGTTCGTTCAATTTGTATACGTCTATCTGAATATTGGTGTTTTTATTACACTAAAATTGCACGCGCCATCTACTCCGACTATGCAATGTCCATAACAACAAAAGTAAATGAAAAACTGAGAATTTGTTATACGACCAGGATTGAGATAATTACCAAATCAAACTCCGACACATCTATGACATTTGTTTATTTTTTTTATATCTGATTTCGTGAGCTGAATATCAAGTATGTGAATGTGGAGTTAGATTATGCATTCACAAATCGACGGCAACATACAATTAGTAAGTAAACAGATCTATGGAATAAAACAATTTTTGCATATATGTTTACATCGTCGGAACTCACGTTTGATTGATTACGTTATCACTCCATATGATGAATGGACTTAATCAATCAAACGTGAGTTCCGACAATAATATGTTTTATGCTTAGATTTAATGTTGCGTATTTCTATATAATGTACCTACTTGCAATTTAAAAACAATGTTTTTGATCGATGATATATGTTTACCAAAATACTAATTTAATCAAAGTACCGAAGGTACTGAGAGCATGGTGAACTATGATGAAATTGCGTCTTAGAATAATGTCGTGTTTGATTACACTGAAATGAAACCGGAAATGGATTCAAAATCCATACTGTTTCTTTACAACAGTTTTGATAAATCCCGAACAAGATTTGAGAAACCGGGAATCCTGCTCTCGGGATGGATTCGTGCAGATTTAAGACGGATCATTCGGAACACTTCGGCCAATGATGCTACGAATGACAACAGATCAGGCCTAAAAAGAGTGTTTGTTTCGGGTAACATCTTCATAAAAAATAGGTAGGGTAGGGATTTTTTTTTATTAATTTGTTTTTGTCCTCAAACTTTGGATGGCTAAACAGAACCTTGGCTGGACCTTGGAACAAGGTGTGTATTGAATGTTCCATGCATTAACTGTTAATTCATTAAAAAAAAAGAATTCAATAGTAAATAAACTTAATAAACCTGACAATCCTATATTACTAATCAAAAGCTGTTCTTGTGTACACTGGTCACAGATAATGTTTTGCCATTTGCAGGCTTTGAAGGACAGATTTAAATTCAATGATTTCAAGACATATTAAGGCTTTTAATATTAAAATTTACCCAAGGGTTAAACTATTCATAAAGACCAGGCATTCACAATTTATTTTTATTTACCAAGTAATTTATATTAACTTGCTAACTAGGGTTAAACAACAAACCACATTAAAAATACACTCACAAAATATTAATGACTAGTAAATATTTCCGTGTGTTTACTCTAATTATTATTTTGTTCATGATGACCTCATTTCATTCATTTATATTTACATTTCTAATGTTAGTACTTGTATAACACATACAAAACTAGAAACATCCATTTGACCATGAATCACATTTTAATTGCTTCACGCGCACTTAAAACTATGACGTTTCAAGAAAAAACAACTGACGTTTGACGTGACTATACCATAAAGGGTTAGGAAGGCGAGGCTAAACGTTTACGCTGTCCTATTTGTCGTGATAAATATAGGTGTTATCAATTTAGAGAAGAAAATGCTGGAGAAACGGGACATATGGGTATTGATTGAGTACAATAATAATATAAATATAAGGAATACATTTTATTTTTTTAACATTCATGGGACTATGAATAGCATCTGGTCGCGAGCAAAGTTAACAATCCCTTCTGGATTCACTTACTTTGACGTGACCTGATGGTGTTCAGTGCCATGAATTTAAAAAATAAAATTTTCAAGATGCTTATTAATGTTATATGTACTGAAGGATATGATGGGTTTATATCGGGAGGTGCACGATTTGGGAGCATGGTACGTTTGTTGTAATTAACTTTTCATTAAAATTACTGTCGAGGTTGTCTTCGTGACGTATAATTACCAAATGACGTCATGTAACGTGGCGCTTCCAACGGATGAAATATACGCGGGGAATTAATGGAACAGCTGTGTTTTATCGTAGAATAACATACAGCTGACTCTCTTCTTTGTCTATATGAAAGACTGCAGAGGTCGTGTTAGAATTATATATATCACTAATTTTCTTATTCATTCAGATTCATTTATAATATCAACAAAGCAATGCTATACAGAACTACAGTATTCCTAAAATCTATTTTCAGTTTTAGCATTTGATTATAACGTACGGATTTACCAAAACGGATTCATCAAAGCGGTTTCGGTTTTATGTTTTTTTTATTTATTTTTTTGCATGGTGTTTTACGCGTGTTTTACGCCATTTATCAACAGATCAATTAGTTATGTATGGCGGCCAGTTTAATTGGTGGAGGAAAACCTCAGCTATTTGAGACGAACTCCGATACAAAATTCCCCGCCATTCCGTCAAAGCTACGCAATTTCATCTAATGGGATTCAATTTCGGTACAGTCTGGCGGCGTTCTGTTCTGTCACACATGTATTCATAAAACATCAAAGACCACATATATTTACGATTACATTGTTCAGAATTTATTGACCTCCTCTCAAAGAGACGCGCGGGAATGGTTACCGTCCGTGTTATCGAGGTATAGACAGGCGATGTGTACCAGTAGGGTACCAGATGCAATTTCGCGCGCAATTGGAGAAGGAATTACAAAGGATAGTTGCTTATGCGATAACCATTAGTGACCAAAATTATTAAATATTATATGAATATTATAAAGGCCATGTCACAACATATATGTATACTTCTTAAATATATAAATCAAAGAAAGATGGAAGATATGCGTTTGATGGTGTTGCAAAAGAAATAAATTATAAAATTAACTGGTTACAAATTTCAATAAACTATCCTAGGAGAGAGATCAATACGGCGTATGAATATATTGTTGGACATTTTATGCAAGATCACGTGATGATCACGTGATGATGATTATTGATCTATTTATAGACCGCACAGCAAAACGATGGAACAATAGATGAAATAGCTGCATAAACAATATATAACTTAAAAAATGTATCGAAGAAATTATTTGAAATGTCTACATGACATTACAATATTTGTTTCCGCACTAGAAAAGAAGAAACACCTGTTAAAATATGGGTCTTCTTTTTCAGGCAATGCCTCGATTCATCAGTGAGGCTGTAGTTAGGATTCGTGAAAAAACACGGTAACTATAAGCTTAGTGAACAAGTTCACCATGCTAAAAACTAATATACGGCGAGAGACTATAGTATGGTGATTGAAACACATTTTATTTCCGATTTGAGTAAAAGGCGAAATCTCTAGGAGATTAGTCTGACTGAAACACCAATATTCTATGGCATTAGTCTTGGAGAAAACCAAATTGATGTTATATCCAACTAGTCTAGGTGAAACATCAATTTTTCTTTAACCAATTCTTTAACTCAAATGTATTCTATGCCACCTATCTTCAAATATATTTCTGAATTATGAAAGAATAATGAAAGTACATGGTTTAAACGTTAAACGTCAAACTTTCTTTGCACGAAATAGTTAATGACTATATTTTGATGAACTTCATTTTCCATGCTTTAAATATTATCTGAATTCCAGTACAAAGACGGAGCATTGCTTTAATCATACGTTGCACGTTATAATGTAATAAGAAATGAAAAGCAATCAAAATGATCGCCCTCATTTCAAATGAAATTAAATTTTGTTATTTATATCACGCACATGCTAATTTCTGTCCGCGCTTGTTTCTTTGCTCATCTGAGTAATTTGAATTCCATTGCACGCAAACTGAATCCCGTTGGACAAATGTAATAATGAGTGATTCTGTGCAACGTATGTTTTGTATCATACTACGCCTTGCACAAAAGTTAGAGAATCCCCAGTTTGTGACAACTGAAGTCGGCATCGACATCAAATAGATTTCCGCACGCCACTGACCTCAATCGGCGGTTCGTCTAGTGAGACGCTGCCAATCAATTTTGACACGAATTCGACTGACTTATTGTTTGTGCATATCATGACCTCGCCAAGACATGAACGATGATTAACGAAAGTTAATTATAAAACACATTAAAAGTGGTGGAAATCAATTAAATGGTATATTTCTGCGGGGTACCTTAATTAATGTTGCAAAAACTCTTTGTATACACCAAACCACAGCTAAAATTATTTGGCACCGGTTGTGTATGACATGTACAGGGAAGCCATCAAAACTGTAATCATATTTCACCTTACCGCATGCCTGATAGTACTTTCTATTGTCCAAAGTCGTATGATATATTCAATACAGGAAATCGAAAGCGTACTGATATTTCGTATAACGGCACACTTTTCAAAAAGTGTGCCATTATACCAGATATCTTACGCCTCGATATATTTCACGATATATGCTCGTAACACCTCGTTGGACATTCTATAATTAACACTTAATGTCGATGTTTTCCACGCTACCCAATTTGTTTTCGAAATAGCCATGTTGCATTTCTCACTACGCGACACGAAATGAAGCTATATGTATCTAAAACAAATACACGGTGCCGAGCAGAAACAATGAGGGCAGAACAAATGTTTGACACGTATTTTGACAGATCAATCTGGTGACGTTCAATTTTCATTGGCCAACAGTTACACTCTTGCACATCTCGGGCCAATCGAAACTGATCAAGCAGGCTCTCAAAAATGCCACCTTTGATGTAAAATCAAGGTCTGGATGCGCTTTAAATTTTGATCATGTCCATGTAAACTCTTGTCGTTTTCAACGGGGCGAGAAAGGTCAAGACAGTGCAACACAGACAAACTTTTGATTCGCCGCAAAGTGGAGTTTCTCTAACTTGTTGTGCAAGGCGTGGTAATAATTAGGAATAATAGATTCATATTCCTTCGCGCTATAGATATGTGAACCGTCCGCGTCTGTAAATTGCTCCATGATCGTGGAATAACAACTGTGTAGTATATTGTCATGTTTTCGTGTGCCCGATTTTGAAAGCTGAATATGAATAAAGTGCATATAAAACATAATCCGATATAGTGTTAGATAAATCAAACGGAATGATATTGCCATTCATGTTTGTCGTTTTGCGTGTTTTTGGGTTTACTCTGTTCTGTGAAAGCTGCATTTCCTGTTCGACTTTATACTTATTTTTATTAATTATTTCGGCGGCAAATATATTTCTTTATCGAAATTATTGGTTTGGATTGTAAAAATTGTTTTTACAGAATTGACCTAAGCTGATTACTGGAAGGTATATTGTGCAAATATGTGTAAGATTATGATTATATTGTAATTTTGAGCAAATGATGTTGATAATAGACCTTTTAATGTTTATTTGACTGGAGACATGTGCCTGATCATGACAATGACAGTAATAGTAAGTGTTATCTGCTTAATGGCGAGTATATACGTACAGACGACATCAGCTGTGGAAATATATCGCCTTGATAAGTAACGGGTTGCTTAACACAAATACTGTTTCGCATTAAAAGTTGCTATGTGTTTAGTAAGTGTCATTTTCGGCGGAGAACAGTAGTGTATTAGTGATATAAGTGAATACGGTGACGGTTTCTTACTTTGGAGTTAAGAAAATAAACACTATTTCAAATTTATACAATTTAACGTAATTAAAACTGGTTAGTTTCCATTTGAGGAAAAGTGGGTGGGGTATTTAGATATTGTATTAATTATTATTATTAATTTTATCTCTATAACTTACCGTTCATGAACAGTCTCAGTCAAACCGAGACTGCAATATTTTGTATGTATCGTGTTTGGCATGTTTCCATAGGTCCACTGTCATACTCTTTTAAATACATTGTGTTGATTTTTTATTTTGGGTGTGTAAAAAGTCATAAAGAGTATAAACCCAGGGTATAAAAACATGTATATTCATTCATATTAAAATACATCTGTGTTTAACAATACAATACTTGGAAGAAAATATAATATTTGCTTTTATACATGGAATATATTAATTAAACACGTCATTGCCGTTTTTGTCCGAGTGGTTCTCGTGCAAGAAGGTTTACTGCCTATCCTTGTAAAGGGGAAGAAAGAATTCCCCTTCATGTTCATTGTGTCGTCTGTTGCCATGCGCGTTAAAGGTCTTCATCATGACCCCTACGTTTCATGTGCTAAGACCCTTACGTTTCATGTGCCACTTGAGTGACTTGTAGTGACTTAGTAGGGTAAGTGTGAGGTTTGGTGCACCCTAGAACCGGTTTAAACCCTCAGTGGCCTTTGTTGCCACTGACCGTTCCAAGGCGGTAGCCCTATTGTCAACCCTTTTGTGTTTGTGATTTCGTTTGCATTTTTTATTACTTTTGCCCTCTAGTTTGTCTGTTTGCGTGTTTGTTTTTGTGTTTTGTGTTTGATTGTCGTCCTTGAATGCTGCTTTCCCTGTCCGATATGTTTATCTTTCTTGATCAAGAAGAGCTATACTTAGTTAATAAGGTTAGTATCACTTTCACGGTAAAAACAAAACAATCAACAAAATACAACATGACGCCTTTACAATAGACATACAGCTTTTATCTTTATATTAACACAGATCATTTTAAATTGGAATCGGAAAATAAAAAATAGTGATCTCCCGATGGTACTCATTAAGTGCTGTTTGGCCGGAAGAGGCCAATATTGTGAATGGAGCGTGATTGAATGGTGTCATTATATCCGAGTTATTACAAACGCAATATTACCGAGGAAATTTTCACCACTCAGTGTTGATTCATGGTGGCGCAAGTGTTGACATTTAGATCATACGCGCATAGCAATATACTACTCAAAATAAGTTAAAGGACCGCACGAATATTTCTCCATATGCTTACCAGTAAAATTGACTATATACCATTTTCAAACGAAATGTGATGTAACGTTGCATAAAACTTGACATTGTCAGGTCTTCTGCATTAGATGAAAGAACAAAATGTCGATATACATTGTTCTGTTAATAAAAAAGAGTTCGAGATTTTTGATAATTTCTGAAAAAACATTAATTTGCCCCTAAAACAACAATACTAAAGGTTTTAATATGTTTTGTCAATTTATTCATTACGTTTAATCACTAACAATGGAACTATGGACACGAAATTTTAATTTTCCCCGAAATTGACTAACCTTTGACAGTTTAAATGCATACACCGACCAGTTTTGAAAAAAGTTGATATTTTATCTCATCCAAAATGAAGTAAATTTTCAAGAACAAGTTCCATATTTGGCACTGCATACTTATCTGTAGAGTTATTCTAAAGAAAATGTTGACAGATGTTTGTTAAGGAATCAACAGTCATGAAAATAATAAGAAATAACATTTTTGGGTGAAAATAAAGCATTTTATTGAATTTGCAAATCTGAATTTTCAAAAAAAAAAAAAGATTGTGTAAAATGTTCCTTGAGAATACAGAAACACGAAACCGTTTCCATTTTTTGAGGGCAGTGTTTATTTAAACTTGTGCGCTGATGCAAACTTTAATCTTATTGAAATAAAGAATGGATGGTCCTTAACTTATTTTGAGGAGTATAGTATATTGTATCTTGGATGATATTGACTGAATTTAACTACTAGATGTTTGCATATGACAAGACGTATTTCTCTTTATTAACAGCATCTCGCTATCTTTCCTTTACTGGCGCACAGTGAAATGTGCATCTGGATTCAAACCTTCTGACCATTTACTGTTAAGTATGTCATAGCATCCATTTACTGTTAAGTATGTCATAGGATCCATTTACTGTTAAGTAAGTCATAGTATCCATTTACTGTTAAGTATGTCATAGCATCCATTTACTGTTAAGTATGTCATAGTATCCATTTACTGTTAAGTATGTCATAGTATACATTTACTGTTAAGTACTGTTAAGTACTGTTAAGTATGTCATAGGATCCATTTACTGTTAAGTATGTCATAGGATCCATTTACTGTTAAGTATGTCATAGGATCCATTTACTGTTAAGTAAGTCATAGTATCCATTTACTGTTAAGTACTGTTAAGTATGTCATAGTATCCATTTACTGTTAAGTATGTCATAGGATCCATTTACTGTTAAGTATGTCATAGGATCCATTTACTGTTTAGTAAGTCATAGTATCCATTTACTGTTAAGTACTGTTAAGTATGTCATAGTATCCATTTACTGTTAAGTATGTCATAGTATACATTTACTGTTAAGTACTGTTAAGTATGTCATAGTATCCATTTACTGTTAAGTATGTCATAGGATCCATTTACTGTTAAATATGTCATAGGATCCATTTACTGTTAAGTATGTCATAGTATCCATTTACTGTTAAGTATGTCATAGGATCCATTTACTGTTAAGTGAGTCATAGTATCCATTTACTGTTAAGTATGTCATAGTATCCATTTACTGTTAAGTATGTCATAGTATCCATTTACTGTTAAGTATGTCATAGGATCCATTTACTGTTAAGTAAGTCATAGTATCCATTTACTGTTAAGTATGTCATAGGATCCATTTACTGTTAAGTATGTCATAGTATCCATTTACTGTTAAGTATGTCATAGGATCCATTTACTGTTAAGTATGTCATAGGATCCATTTACTGTTAAGTGAGTCATAGTATCCATTTACTGTTAAGTATGTCATAGGATCCATTTACTGTTAAGTATGTCATAGTATCCATTTACTGTTAAGTATGTCATAGGATCCATTTACTGTTAAGTATGTCATAGTATCCATTTACTGTTAAGTATGTCATAGTATCCATTTACTGTTAAGTAAGTCATAGTATCCATTTACTGTTAAGTATGTCATAGGATCCATTTACTGTTAAGTATGTCATAGTATCCATTTACTGTTAAGTATGTCATAGGATCCATTTACTGTTAAGTATGTCATAGGATCCATTTACTGTTAAGTATGTCATTGTATCCATTTACTGTTAAGTATGTCATAGGATCCATTTACTGTTAAGTGAGTCATAGTATCCATTTACTGTTAAGTATGTCATAGTATCCATTTACTGTTAAGTATGTCATAGTATCCATTTACTGTTAAGTATGTCACAGGATCCATGTACTGTTAAGTAAGTCATAGTATCCATTTACTGTTAAGTATGTCATAGTATCCATTTACTGTTAAGTATGTCATAGGATCCATTTACTGTTAAGTATGTCATAGTATCCATTTACTGTTAAGTATGTCATAGGATCCATTTACTATTAAGTATGTCATAGGATCCATTTACTGTTAAGTATGTCATAGTATCCATTTACTATTAAGTATGTCATAGGATCCATTTACTGTTAAGTATGTCATAGTGTCATGGGATCCATTTACTGGTAAGTATGTCATAGGATCCATTTACTGTTAAGTATGTCATAGTATCCATTTACTGTTAAGTAAGTCATAGTATCCATTTACTGTTAAGTATGTCATAGTGTCATAGTATCCATTTACTGTTAAGTATGTCATAGTATCCATTTACTGTTAAGTATGTCATAGGATCCATTTACTATTAAGTATGTCATAGGATCCATTAACTGTTAAGTATGTCATAGTATCCATTTACTGTTAAGTATGTCATAGCATCCATTTTCCGTTATATTAACCCATAGTTTGTATAGTAAATGGAACTTTCTTATCATTTTGATATTGTTAATTATACCCATTTAAATGGAGACGTTTCCCGAGCAACTTCTTATGTAGTCTGTGTTTCTCAACTTATTTGTTTATCTAGAGCGTTTAGTCGAGTTGAGACATTTAATATTCGTAATCTTAATATAACTAAGAAGCTACTCCATCAGAGGTACCGTTACCATAAACTTCGAAAAACCTTTGCAAAATTGTATTACCGTAACCAGGCCTGATCTACTTTTAAAATAGAAAAGTAATTTAAAAACTATTCTGCGACAATGACTATGACAAACTAACTATTCTGCGACAATGACTATCACAAACTAACTATTCTGCGACAATGACTATCACAAACTAACTATTCTGCGACAATGACTATCACAAACTAACAATCACTTTCATACAATCTTGTAATTAATTAATTAAAAAATATTAAACTTGTTAAAAAGTTTATTAAAAGAGGTTATGTTCTTATCCTTTTCCAATGTACTGCACGTTTAATGACTGCCCAATTTACACATCACCGCTAGTCTTTCTTCTTTGATTGTGCGATGACCGGACCGATGACGTCTGCCTAAATCCTCAAAGGACGACAGCGTTTAATGCTTACTTAAATCTAAACATTGCTTAACGGTTTATACTCGCGTTTATCTGGCTTCTGCCAAGTCATTGATTACTGTAACTTGCTTTGTGGTTTTCTATGATATTGTTTGTATATTTATATATAAATGATAATTTATGTATACAGTGCCCGAAAAAAAAATTTGGCCAAGTAAACATTTTGAGTCACTGGCCCAAAATGAACATTGGAGGCCCAAATATTTTTTAACTTTTTATGTCAACAAAGTAAAGAAAAATGAGAATAAATGTGCTGGTATTTGCATGCTGTCATAAAGTTCTGATTCCTTCAAATTGGCGGATACAGGGATCGGAACCTATTCCCCCCCCCCCCCCCCCCCTCTTTCAAATTGCTGAATCCGCCGCTGATTTTAAGCAGACTTGACGCACAATCGAAATTACTCCGATAACCCCCCCCCCCCCCCCCCCCCCCTCTCTTTCAAATTGCTGAATCCGCCGCTGATTTTAAGCAGACCTGACGCACAATCGAAATTACCGACTAGCATCGTATGTCGACATTTATGATTAACAGAAAAAATACTTACTTCGCATACTTTGACTGCTTTTTAAAGTCCGCAGCGTTAGTGCGTTTAAGAAATGACCATGCGTCTTGCATTTTCTTTGACTTTACACAGTTATCATATGTTACATGCACTTTCATTGGTTCAATAGTTTATTTGAACCAATCGCTGCGTTCGTAACTAACAAGTCGCAAGAGAAATAAAGAGTTGTCTACCTTTTACCAAGTGACGACGGTAGTTGACAGTTCTCCGAAAATAATTGATTAAAATGAATTTTTTTTACTGATTTTGGGCAGTCGCCCAGACGTTTTTTGTTGGGCCAGTGACAACTTTACTTTGAACAACTTTTGGTCGCCCAGACAAGGTATTAATCGCCATTGGCGAGTGGGCGACCGGCCGTTTCAGACACTGTTAATAAGTATATGTTATACTTATATGGTCTATTAATGCTGCCTTGTTTGTTAGAAAATATACCCTGAGGTTTGGTACGGCGCCCTATAACCTGTTTTAAACACCCAGCGGCCATTTTTGCCACTGACTGTTCCAAGGCGGTAGCCATATTGTCACCCCTTTTTTATGTGTGTGATGTCATAGCTTGCTTTTAATTCATATTTGTAATTACTGTTTGTTTCTATGCGTGTTTTTGGTTGACTGTGGTCTTTG
>JAWPHD010008347.1:0-116285 GCA_037043455.1 Cyrtodaria siliqua | reverse complement strand
ATTAGCCCTCCCAAAGTCTTGGAAACGAAAGAAATATATGACCGTGAACATGTTGGAAGGGCTAATCTCAGCCTTTGGCGGCGGAGGAAAGAGCTCACGTTGTAAGGGTATGTGCTCTTCGAACACAATTCGTTAAATATTAAAAAGATATGAAGAAACCTGAATCGAGCGTTCATGTTTTGCTTACATGTTTTGCCATGAAACCGATCAAAAAGTCACGTGGTTTCGCCACTCTGGTATAGACTGGTTAAATGAACTTAAATGGATTATATGTATAGGATAGAGGCTATGAAGAGAAATCTTCACCATTAGGAAACCGAAAGAGAGGGAGCGTAGCGACCGACCGCGGTTTCTTAATGGTGAAGATTTCTCTTCATAGTCTCTATCCGGCTTAGTGTTTACGATAGGTTTTATCGATAGTCTCTATATAGGTAACACTATAAACCATGAAGAGCGCTGGTAGTAAAATCTTCATGAATAAATGGTGCAAGTATTTCAAATTCTGAGACATCTGATTGGTTTAAACAGTAGAGTAAACACTAAAAATGATTGACAACTGGCATCATGGTAATTTCAATATAGGGCGTAGACTATAGCTACATTTCGCGGTATTTCCTTGTCATACTGTCAAGATGGAGACTTGACTTGAAATGTGCAAAATACAAAATGAAGTATACTTTAACACTCACTCTCACCCTATCGTCGTGAACAACGTGACTAGTTAACACTTTTGAATTTTAGGTTTAAATACTGCTTATAGTTTTGTTTTTATTTTAACTATGAATCAGCTTAATCATACTTTTCAAATTCATTCTGTTTAAACTTAGTGCGCTTAATTGTTTAAATCAAGTTTGTTGCGGTATTATCTAATACATTCGATCAATCTGTATTTGGGATGAACTCCCTAGATTGCTTTAAGTAATGACCTTTGTTCCTCAGATCCCCAAAATATTTATTTTTTTAAGACACTGTTCCCTAGATCCTTAAATGTAGGCCTTTGAGCACTGGATCCATTAAAGAAATTGCCAATGATTCCAAGATCCCAAACTCACAAGGCGAACAGAAAAGTTTTACTTAAAGTCATTCGAATGAGCATGATATAGCATAATATTCCAAAGAATAAGAAAAAAGCCTAGGCTTTTCGGGTCTATTACAATCGTTATCCGTAATAAGGTACCATTTAAATTGTGCCTGCATAAATCGGAACAGAGGGCAAAACAGGCACCCAAAACGAAACTCTTCTTGTATGGTGATATCAACACAGTTGTATGACGTCATTTTATTAAACAAGCACGATTTTACGCAAGCGTAAAATAGCTGCCGAAAGAAAATAGCATTATGTCGGGGTTGGAACTGGGAACAAAGTTTAACATAATAACCGATCAAGGCAAGGGTGTTTAAACAATATTAAAGAAAATAATGGTGTCCGTTATTCTTACCAGACACTTTCTTCCCAATTTTTACCACCAGTTCTTCCTATCAAACATTTTTAATCAAGGTGGGCGACCTCGCTCCGCTCTGGTCAAATCCTTGACTTGCGTTACAGATTGATTTCATATTCACCTTTGTAGAACGACATGTTAGAAGTACACAGAATTACAAGTGTTCACATGTAAGGGATGCTTGTGCGTTATTGAGTGTATTACAGCAATGATAAACTTTTCACTGCTACTATGTGTAATTCTAAGATTGCGTCATCAAAGTGAAAATCTCAAAGAACCTGTTCATTGCTACCTTACCATGTGCAATTATGAAAGCCATATAAGAGCGCAAGCGTAAAATAGCTGCCGAGGGACAAGACGTTAACATAATAATATATCAAGTCACGGGTGTTAAACTAATATAGAAAAAAATAAATGTAGTCAAAGAAACATAAACACGCCACGACCTTTTTTTCTAACATTCTTCCCGATTTTTACCATCAATTCTTCCTACCAAGCATTTTAAATCAATGTGGGCGACCTCGCTTCTTTCTGTTCAAATACCTTGACAAGTCTTACATATTGATTACAATTCACCATTGTAACACGACCTGCTAGAAGTACACATCAGCACAGTAATACAATTGTTCACATGGTTACGTGTACGTTAGAGTGTGCATTACAACATATATAAACTGTTTACTGTTACCATGTGTAATAATAAGATTGCGTTATGAAAGTGAAAAATGTAAAGGGACTGTTGCTACCTTACCATCAGCAATAACGCAAACCATAATAAACAGTCTATTATGTCATTTTATTATTAGAATTCTGGGTTTCTGGGTTTCAAGAACCTCATTACTCAATGTCCAGTAAAACCTCAGTGTGTTCTGAGAATGTAATTAACTGGTTCATTGGTCCAGTTTTTATCACTGAACCAATCGGAATGTTTCATTCATATTTTCATTTGGTTTCTTCTATCGTGATATCACTTTCTGGTATCATGACATCACACCCTGGTATTATGACATCACGTCATGCTATTATGATGTCGCGTCATGCTATTATGATTCAACGCAGTGTGTTCACAGAACTGAATGAGCTTTTAAATTGCTTTGAGAAACAGATTCAGACTGTATCACTCATTGAGTAATGAGTTCCTTGAAACCAAGAATCACAAAATTCTAAAAATAAAATAATTCTAAAATGATTTAATGGACTGTTAATAATAATAATAAAAAAAAAAGGAAATCAGCAGGCTTGAACACTACCTACCTAACACGACGCCTCAACCAACTACACTATAGAGGCTTGTGAACGTTTCTGCGCTAATATACGTATAATAATAATAATAATAATAATAATAATAATTACATGCTCCATTTTCAGTAGACTGGTTTACGAAAACGTCATTTCAGCAAGTGAAATGGTGACCTTTCAACATTACAAAATATGTGTTTATACAATTCAAGTTTTTTAGACGAGTTCACTAGGAATTCATGTTGTAAAGCATGCGAATCGCCACTTACATAAGTCACAGTCTGTTAACCATAGACAGATATAAAACCCATATAAGGGTCAGCTGCCTTGGGCAGCTGAATAAACATGCAAATCGTTAGTCGTTGACGATGTCGACTCGCAGAATGGGTAACCGGTCCAGATAGGGAAATTCCAACCCTCAGTATAACTCGACAAAGCCCCGGTTCCGATAAAAACAATTACACCTCGTGATGGAATTCCCAATCTTCACCGGATACCCATGAACGATTTTTATATTCTTTACCGTCAGTAAAATAGTGTAAGCGCTCCGTGGTCGAGAGGCTAACGGACGTTGCGTTGCAAACCTTCTCGCCTGTAACCGCTGTGGGTTCGAATTCCACTGAAAGCTTAACTTGTATGTGAAAAAGTGACGATTCTTACGGATGGCGGGAGGTATACAGTACTGGTTTTACTCAGGAATATGGGGTGGTCTGCCCCTACTACAAAATATCGACCGTCATATATGGCATAACATGTGCTAAAACTGACGTCAGTGCCACCATTCAAACAAACAGCGAATAGTCATAATTAGGTTCGAGATAGTTTCATGTTCTTAGTTGTCCTTATTTTTAATTCCCTTTTGTAGGATTCGGAGGTCCGGGTTGCAAGATCCATCCTAAAGTTAGCGGTGGACACGGAGGCTTCGAAGGAGGTTTAGTTGGTGGTTACGGAGGTATGGGAGGCGGTGGTTACGGAGGTATGGGAGGCGGTGGTTACGGAGGTATCGGGGGAGGTGGATTTGGAGGTATCGGAGGAGGTGATTTCGGAGGTATCGGAGGAGGTGGTTTCGGAGGTGTGGCCAGTTTCGGCGGAATTGGAGGAGGCTTTGAGGGATACAGGGGTGACGATGTCTTCGATGATGGCAGATTCGAAGGTCTTGGAATCCAAGGTCCATACGGAGCGTACGCCGGGTATAACCATATTACCATTAATACGTTTTCCTGTTCTTTCGTGTTTTTTTAGAGTTTAATAATGTGAACAATCTTGTTGTTGTTTTTTTACTTTTGATGTAACAAACTCGTTTCTTAAACCAGAATAATATGTAAACTGCCCACTTAATATAAACATTATATTATTAAGATTATTTAATTTTATTTATATTACAATGTTATGTTTACCGTTTAAATGGAATGTAGACTATATATAGAGTCAAACATAATATTCTTTGTTCTAAAACACTTTGGAAAAGGTGAAAGAATTATCAAAATCTGAAGATAACAAAGAAAGTATGACCTGTGAAGGGTTTTCTAAAAATGAGTTTTGAGTTCTAAATTATCATATATGGCATATTGATAACACTGATATAAGAAAAGAAAATCACAGCAACAGTATAAAAAATAAATATACTAAAGTATAATAATGCATTCATGACCAGTTAAGGATATTGCAATAATTTGCAGCGATTTCCTTTGCTATAAACGATATGTTCAATGTATGGTAATTTAGAACTATGATGTCATGGTTCTCAATTCCCAAAATGGCGGCTTCCCCCAGCGGCCTTTTTTTGCCACTGACCGTTCCAAGGCGATATCCCTATTGTCAACCCTCGTGTATTTGTGATGTCTTATCTTGCCTTTTATTCGTCTTTATATATAGTTGTTCTTTGTTTTTTTGTGTGTTTATGGTTAACTGTCGTCCTTGAATCTATTTTTTCTGTTCGATTTTTATATCTACATTTTCCATATGCGGTTTAGAACAACCTTCAAATGGTCATATCTTCTTTGTTTTATAAACCAATTTTGATAATTATGACGTATTTTCCCACGTTTTTCAGAGTTCTCAGTAATAAAGATAGTTTGGATATATGCCTACATTTCCTTTAAGTTTAAAATTAATCAGTGTATTTTGTTGTTTATTAACGATTCGACGACGGATTTGAAAACAGTTTCAATAACAACGGATTTGACGATGGTTTTGGAATCGTCAACAATATTGGTTCACATGGACACACCAGCCAATTCTGGAACGACAACAACAATGGTTGGAATAACGACAATGGTTTGAACTTCAACAAAAACCATGACTTTAACAACAACGGATGGAATAACGACAATGGTTTGAACTTCAACAACAACGATGACTTCAACAACGGTTGGAATAACGACAATGGTTTGAACTTCAACAACAACGATGACTTCAACAATGGTTGGAATAACGACAATGGTTTGAACTTCAACAACAACGATGACTTCAACAATGGTTGGAATAACGACAATGGTTTGAACTTCAACAACAACAATAACTTCAACAATGGTTTGAATAACGACGATGGTTTGAACTTCAACAACAACCATGACTTTAACAACAACGGATGGAATAACGACAATGGGTTGAACTTCAACGGCAACGATGACTTTAACAACAACCGCTGGAATAGCAAGAAGTAGAGCGATCAGGTACATATTGAAGCGTATAGCAACTATAATTTTAAACGTTTTCTTTGAAAACCTTTCAGTTTCTGTTGACATGCGTTAAATAACCATTCAATGAATGGACAACAATGATGAAACTATGTTTTATAAGACTTCTTTATTTTGAAGCTTAGAGATCAGTCGAGTTTATACGATGATATTTCGTGCGTCTTTCGATCACCGTCGTCGTCTGTTTACCACGACGTGCGTCCGTCGTCGTCTGTTCAAATGTCATATCATGCCAAAATCGCATTACCCATTTTATTGAAGCTTCATGTTCTTTCGTTTGATTTATCTATATAAGTGCATATGTATCGTCGGTGTCCGGTAGTGTCCGGTATTCAAGATGGCCACCGCGGTAAAGGACACTTGAAGAGCGTTATATTGAAATATGTAAACATAAATTCTTCTCTGAAGACACTTTCCGAGCGATATGTACCTTGACTGGCATTCTTGTTTGTTGCCGCTGGTCAACCAAGTTTGCCGCTATTATTGAAAAAATAAAAGCTTATTTGCGGGTTCCTTTCGGTAATCTCACATGGTGCTATATGTAAAACATACATGGGTTTGATCCTCAACGTGGCCATGTTTTTATCCATGAGCAAGATAATTAATCCACATTGATTAGTACTGGTTCTACACATGAAACTCTCGAGAGTGATTAATATAATTTGTAAAAACTTGTTTCGTAGTAGATGTTTAGAAAAAAGTTTAAACTAAAATATGTAAACAATGAAAAATGGTCATACTCTCCTTGGTAAAGATTGCTACCACTGCAACGCGTACATTACAAACTATAAAAACATCTCCTTTTCTGAAACCTTTTTCATATGGCTTCCTCCGTAAAAAGATAAAAAAGAAAAAAGAAGTCGATTAATATATCAATCAATCAATCAATCAATCACCATGTACTATATTTTTGTTGATGTATATTTTCAGATACCATGGTGTCGATGTGTGCCTGATATGTGGTGAGAGCCGGGTGCAATCTTAATTTATTAATTTATTTCAAAACCCTACAACCATGAACATGGCATAAAAATCAATAAAAGTTCCATAACTGTATTTCGTCGTTTTGTTATGTTTTACGAGACAGTCTGCTACTGAAGAATTCGTTTACATTTTTTCGGAGTGTATGCGGTTTTAACGCCAAAAACAGTGAACCAATTATTATATCTACATTCTTTTCCCGTCTCTATTGTACCAAATGTAACTTGGAAGTATGATAATGGTAAAAAAATGTATTTTGAAAATTCAGACAGTGGATTAGCCGTTTCCTATAGAGATACGCCGGATGAGTGTGCAGTAGCTCCGCCTCCTACAGAGATACGCCGGATGAGTGTGCAGTAGCTCCGCCTCCTACAGAGATACGCCGGATGAGTGTGCAGTAGCTCCGCCTCCTCGAAAAGTGGAGTTTATTTGAAATTAAACTCTAGTGGTTTTTTTCTTCAAAAGATAATATCAAGTGAATGTAAATATTCACATTTAATGTATCAACTAATTCAAATAGATATACTTGTAAAACACGCCTTAAAATTGCCGTTGTCTCCATTATAACGGAAGTTATTTAAACCAATTCAAAAAGGTATATGCTGTTTATTTTGTGGTGTGATTGTATACATTTACAAAATGCAAACTATATAGGTTTGCAATGTCTACCAAAAACGTCTACCAACAAATATGACATCATGTTTAACATATGCTTAAACATTACAAAAAAAAACATTGGGAACATAGATTACATGATCTTTCTTGACGTGCCCTTAATGGTGTATTCTCTTACTGCTCTGGCTTCTGCCAAGTCACTGAGTACCTTCATTGTGGCTTTCTAGGCTATTGTTTTTTTGTATTATATTTACAACGATCATATTTGTGTTTTACTTATATTGCCTATTGATGCTGCCTTGTTGGTTAGAGATTAGATCATGGCGGAGATTTCTTTATTTACACTGTCCTGTTTTAATGGGATGACAGTAGGGTAAGTGTGAGGTTTGGTGCACCCTAGAACCAGTTTAAACCCCCAGTGGCCTACTTTGTCACTGACCGTTCCAAGGCGGTAGCCCTATTGTCAACCATTCTGTGTTTGTGATATCGTTTGCTTTTATTATTACGTGTGCCTCTTGTTGCGTGTATGCATGTTTGTTTCTGTGTTGTGTGGTTGACTGTCCTCCTTGAATGCTACTTTTCCTGTCCGATCTTTTTATATTTCTTCACCACAGAACCTGGTTTAAACACCATCGGCTTTCTGTCACAGACTGTTTCAACGATATAGCCCTATTTTAAACCCTTTTATGATTGTGGTGCTGGGGGTTGTGGGTTTAAACCAGGTTCTAGGGTCCACCAATCCCCAATCTTACCCTATTTTTATCCTAATAAAACGGGACAGTGTAAATAAAGATATCCCTGCCAGATTATATTCTAACAAACAAGGCAGCATTAATAGGCAATATAAGTATAACACATAAATGATCATGTATATAAGAATATACAAAAAGGCCTAGAAAGCCACACACAAGTACTCAGTGACTTGGCAGAAGCCAGAGAACAAACCGTTAAAGGTGCGACAAGACGAGATTTACGACAAACATAAATGTTGTTCCCAAGCATATTAGGGTCACTTCTGCAAACACCTTGCTCTGGGGCCGACTTTTTAAATAGTTAATCAAATTGTTACCACCTGCTAGGAAAATGATGGCAAACCTGGCAAAGTTTTTGGTAATGTTGGTAATTTCAACTTTCATATCATCACCAATTTCATATAAAGCCCCGAGGTGTCGTCCAATGTGGCCCCTATTATAAAAGGTAATCTCTTTGTTTTTGCTGAAAAGGGGATAATATAGGGAAATGGTCCTTATTTCTGTTCTACTTTTTGTTATATCTGAAGAAGTATATTCATAGGTTTTAATCAATTATTGAACATTTAACAACTTTCGAATTGATGCATACGCTTTGTGAGCAACTATCAATGAAAACAGCCATTCCCTTTGACCTGTTTAGCGTCATTATCTATATTTTATCTGAAGCTGCAGCAAATCATTAATATGTGACATTTTAACACGGTTTCGATGAGGAAAGTAATATATGGTTTCATATTGTGATCCGACAGCGTATTATTCGAATACCGGTTATATAGGCCTTCCTGCCTAAATGGTCTTAAGGAGGTTACGTCAAGACGCGAGAACTTTCAAATGGAATCTTCATATCATGCAAGACATGTCTATATGACCATTGTATTATGTCAAGCGATACTGTACGATACTGCACATTATGTATGTAGAGATCCACCATTGATCGTATGGTAACGTAAATCTATTTTATCAGGAACAATAAACATAGAGAGACTATGATCAACTGCTGTATAGCAGTTGTTTCCATTTTAGTATTATACAGACAAGGCGATGTGTCGTTCAATAAAAGTTTGCAAATGTTATATTTTTTCAAATTCCCACTTACAGGACTTGTGTCATCTCGGGGTTGGCAAGGGGTATGGTGGAGGGTTCGATGGGCCAGAGATGCATTATTTTGTAAATATTATTATTACATACCTCCAACCTTTTTCAAATATCACATAACAAATATAGACAACAACATATACAATGATCTTGGCATCTGGGCATACCTCATAAAATGCCTACCCGGATTATCCACCCATGTAATCGGACCGGAAAAACTACACATAATAAATATGTAGGCACTCAGCGGGTTTAAACTCGGGACCCTTTGCACGTGAAGCGGACGCTCTACTGATACCGCCATAAAAGCTAGCTCGTCGGCGAGACCGTAGTAACGCGCTTATAAACACATATATTCCCATCCCCACCTCCCCCACCTCCTCCCACAAGCCCCAACACACACACACACACACACATATTGAGTCCTATTACAGTAGTATCCACAAAACACAGACAGTCAAAAGCAGGCACACAAAACAAACTACAATCACAAAGAAAAATAGACACCACAAACACAAAAGGATTGACAATAGGAATACCGCATTGGAAAGATCAGAGGCAAAAATACCTCTGGTGCACTTAACTTTAAAGTGGCCTCTTTGCACCAAAGAGGCCACTTTAAACCAAGTGGTAACTTCAAAGTGATCTCCCTTTGGGCACAAACAACTTTAAACTCAACGGTGACCTCTAACCAAGTACGACCTCCTTTTGCACCGAGTTCAAAGTTAAATTTCACAGTGACCTCATTTTTCTCATAAAGTATAAACTTCGAAGTGGCCTCTTGGTGCACATAAGCCAAGTTTAATTTTCACCTTACTCCTTTTTGCATCTTTCCTCCCTGAGCATCGGAAAAATATCACGATTAGTTTGTGAAGAGCTAATTATTATATAAGATAATATTTTAGTCAGATATGGAACTACCGTTTATAGACAAATTGTTGGTATCCCTATGGGTACAAACTACGCACCATTTATCGCAGATTTTTTTTTGTATTTATATGAAAAAGATTTCATGTTGAGTCTTTCACCATCAGGCAGGTGTAATTGAAGCCTTTTATGACACCTCTCGGTATCTGGATGGCATATTGAACATTGACTATTCGTTCTTTCCTGCTATGGTTAATACTATATATCCTAAAGAAATTTAATTCAACAAAAGCTAACATTTCTGATACTGTCGTTTTTTTCTTGATTTACATCTGTCTATTGAAAATGGAGAAATAATATCAAGAGGATGGTTTTTAATTTTCATATTATTAAGTATCCCCACTTAGATGGGAATGTTCCCCGACCTACTTCTTATGGGGTCTATGCTTCTCACCTTATTCGTTTTTCTAGAGCTTGTAGTCAAGCTGAGGACTTTAATATTCGTAATCTTGGTATAACTAAGAAACTACTCCATCAGAGCTACCGTTATCATAAACTTCGAAAAACCTCTGCAAAATGTTATCATTGTAACCTTGACCTACTTTTAAAATATAAATCTAATTTGAAAACTCTTCTGCGACAAGGACTATCGCAACCTGACTGATTTACAAACTTCGTAAGATCCTTGGTCATAATCTCTTTCATTCAATCTTTATTCAAAAATTTAAAACGTTTATCAAAAGACTATCATTTTGCAACGCACTGCATGCTTAACTGCATAATAGTGGTTGACCCATTTACAGTTCTCCATTATGCTTTCCTGTTTGTGCGATGACCGGACAGATTGAGGACCCTTTGATGACGTCTACCTAAATCCTCAAAGGACGCTAGCGTTTGATGCTTGTCCTATATATTATCTTGTCGTACCCTTAACGACTTTTTCTCTTGTTGCTCTGGCTTCTGCCAAATCACTGAGTACTCCCTTTGTGGCATTCTAGCCTTGTGTTTTTTTATATTCGTATATACATGATCATCTATGTGTTATACTTATATTACCTATTAATGCTTCCTTGTTAGAGAATATATCCTGGCTGGGAAAACTTTATTTACACTGTCCCATTTCATTAGGATGGCTGAGATTTATTTGGTACACCCTAGAATCTGGTTTAAACCGTCCCCACACCAGCGGCATTTTCTTGCCACTACCATTCTAGTACGGTAGCCCTATTGTCATCCCTTTTATGTTTGAGATGTCATAACTTGCCTTTTATGTATCTTTGTAATTATATCTTGTTTCTATGCGTTTTTGTGGTTGACTGTGATCCTCGAATGATACATTTCCTATTCGACCTTTATATCTACTTGCGTTTAAACCTATATAAACATGTGGTTTTACCCTAAAGAACTTCATCTTAACAAAGGTAATAGTTCTGATACGTAGGCTTCTTTTCTCGATTTGCATGTCTTAATTAAAAATAGAAAACTAATAAGCAAATTGTATGAAAATATATCGCTAATTATTCTTACTTTAACAGTACAATATCCTATGGGGGTATATGTTTATCAAGTTATTCGTTTTCCAGAGCTTGTAGTCGAGTTAGGACTTCAATATGTGTAACCTTTGTATAGCAGAAAAGCTACTCCGTCAGGGCTATGGTTAAGATGAACTTCGAAAAACATTTGCAAAATGTTATTATCGTAACCCTGGTCTGCTTTTAGAATATAACAGTAATTTGAGAACTCTTCCGCGACAAGGACCATCACAACCTGACCTCTATGGTGACGTAATTTACAAACTTCGTAAGATACTTGGTCTGAACACTTTCATACAATCTTATCTTCCTATTAGATAATATTTTCGTCAGGATGGAACCAGCGTTTATAGACAAATTGTTGGTATCCCTATGGGTACGAACTGTGCACCATTTGTCGCAGATTTGTTTTTATTTTGCTATGAAAGGGATTTCATGTTGAGTCTTTCACCAGATACCCAGGCAGATGATATTGAAGCCTTTAATGACACCTCTCGGTATCTGGATGACATATTGAACATGACAACCCCTTCTTTCCGACTATGGTTAATAATACTTATCCTAAAGAACTTCAGTTTAAAGTGTGGCGGCAGTAAAACGTCTCCCTGCGCTTGCCATCAGTACTGTTATTCATTCGATCTTTGGAGATCGCTGAGCCCGATACTTATATTTAATTATCGGTGGTACTTTTCATTTCTTTTTGTTTTCTTACTTAATTTTCGATTCGGTGGTTCCACTACTCCGGCCGACTAAAGGCTCTGAGTATTGTTTAACCACTTATAGGATATGTTGTCTGCTTTTTAATTTAGTCTTTTGACTGTTACTTGTGATATGCAGGCTTCATAACCTAATTCCATTATGTTTATTTCGCTCTTCGAGGCATTTAACTTTTTAGATACTGGGACCATACGCCGTACGACATGTGGAAGAAAGATACATCATGTCCACCGCCATATGCATGCCATCTTCGTGATGGTTAAAATTTTGTACTATTAATTTTATTAATATTGAGTTCTGCTCAACCCGGGGGCTAGAGGGCGTGAGCGGTAGCTAGCATATTCACTACCGCTCATGAACAGTCTCAATCAAACCGAGAATGCAATATTTCGTATGTGTCGTTATCGGCCGTTTCCAAAGGTCTATTATCATACTCTTTTTTTAATAAAGCTGATAATAACGCTTCTTTTCTTGATTTAGATCTCTCGATTAAAAATGGTGAAATAATTAGCAAAATCTATGACAATGAAGATGATTTTAATTTTGACATTGTTAATTATCTCCACTTGGATGGGGATGTTCCCCGAGCAACTTCTTATGGGGACGTATGTGTCCCGACTTATCCGTTTTTCAAGAGATTGTACTCGAGTTGAAGACTTTAATATTCGTAATCTTTGTATAACTAAAAAGCTAGTCAATCAGGGTTACCGTTACCATAAATCGTAAAACCTTTGCAAAATTTTATTATCGTAACCCTGATCTTCTTTCCAAATATACAAGTAATTTAAGGACTCTTCTGCGACAAGGACTATCACAACCTGACTTCTATGGTGATGTGATTTATAAACTTTGTACGATTCTTGGTCATGATCACTTTCATACTATCTTTGTTAAACTTGTTAAAAAGTTTATCAAAAGAGGTTATGACCCTATCATTTTGCAACGTACTGCATGCTTGGTGGTGGACCCTTTTACAGTTCGCCACTGTGCTTCCCTCCTTAATTGTACGATGACCGGACAGGCTGTGGACCCTGTGATGACGCCTACCTAAAGCCCATTGGGACGGTGGCGTTTGATGTTTGTCCATGATCTTTCTTGTCGTGCCTTTAATGGTTTATTCTCTTGTTGCTCTGGCTCCTGCCAAGTCATTGAGTACCTTCATTGTGCTTTCTAGGCTATTGTTTCTTTTGTATTATTGTGTTTGACTTATATTGCCTATTGATGCTGCCTTGTTGGTTAGAGATTAGATAATGTCGAGGAATTCTTTATTTACACTGTCCTGTTTTAATGGGAAGACAGTAGGGTAAGTGTAAGGTTTGGTGCACCCTAGAACCGGTATTTATTGAAACGCGCTATATGTTTAGCGGTTGACCCATTTACTGTTCGCCACTATGCTTTCCTCTTTGATTGTGCGATGACCGGGCTGATTGTAGACCATATGATGATGCCTACTTAATTCCTGAGAGGACGGTTACGTTTGATGTTTGTCTCCAATCTTGTGCCCTTGGTGGTTTATTCTCTTACTGCTCTGGCTTCTGTGGCTTCTGCCAAGTCAATGAGGGCTTGCTTTGAGGCCTTCTAGATTTTTTAAATTTTATATTCATCTATGCATGATCATCTTTGTGTTGCCCAATAATGCTGCCTAGTTTGATAGAGGATATAGCATGGCGAGGATTTCTTTATTTACACTTTACCATTTTATGACAATAGAGTACGAGTGAAGTTTGGCGCACCCTAGAACCTGGTATAAACCAAGGCGGTAGCCCCTATTGTCAACCCTTTTACGTTTGTGAGGTCATATACCTTGCCTTCTAGTTATTCTTGTTTGCTTCTATGCGTGGTTTTGATTGTAGTCCTTGAATGCTACATTTTCTTTCAACTTGTATTATCATTATATGGGTTTTGTGTTTGTCTATGGTTAACAGACTGTGAATCATGTAGCTGACGATAAGCATGCATTACAACTTCAATTCTTAGTGAGCTCGTCTAAAACAATTGAATGGTATAAACACATATTTTGCAATGTTCAAAGGCTACCGTTTGACTTGCTGCAATAACATTTTCGGAGATCAGTCTACTAAAGAGTAGCATGTGATAATTAGTATATGTATAATAGCAACTAAACGTTCATTAGTCTCTGTAGTGCAGTTGGTTGCAGCGCTGTGTTAGCGTCGGGTTAGTCAGGGTTCAATTCACTTTCCCTTTTTTGTTTCTCAATTTGTTTCACCCGTCTAGTTTCCTTCACGAAAACTTTAAGTTTGGCATAACTTTCTCATTTTTTGATATTTCTTCATCAATCTTTCAATATATACTCATCGTGACAACATCGACATGGCCATTCCAAATATATTCAGGTCAAGTCACACTGAAGGTCATTATATGGGTTAAATATTCATTTTTTCCTCACGAAAACTTAGTCAGGCTTGTTTGTCAAGGTCATTTATCAGGGTAATAAAACCCTTGTTATACTGACAAAGTCTAGTAAAGAGTAGAGGGTTCAAATTTCATATATAACGACTTTCATTATTGCAAATGGTAACGTAGCAATGAACAGTTCCTTTACATTTTTCACTTTGATAACACAATCATATAATTACACTTGGTAGAGGTGAACAGTTTATATGTGCTGTAATGCACACAGTAACGCACTAACGTATCCCTTACATGTGAACAATTATATTTCTGTGCTGGTGTGTACTTCTAGCAAGTCGTGTTACACGGGTGAATTGTAATCAATATGTAAGGCCTGTCAAGGTATTTGAACAGAGAGAAGCTATGTCGCTCCCTTGATTCAAAGTGTTTGATAGAAAGAACTGATGGTAAAAAATGTGTCTGGTAAGGAAAAACTGTCGTGGCGTGTTTATATGTCCGTGACAACATTTATTTTATTTTCAATATTGTTTTAACACCCGTGACTTGATCTATTATTATGTTATTTTTTTGTTTCCAGTTCCTACCCAGATATAAAGCTATTTTCTCTCGGCAGCTAGTTTACGCTTGCGTAAAACCTTTCTTGTATCTATTTTTATCCTTTGAAAATATAACCTTCGGTAATAATAACACCAACAATGAAAAATGAAAGCTCACCTTTCTGCAAACGATTCAAATGGAAAGATAATAAAAAGGGCGATGTTGTTAATACATCAAGGAATATTTTTATAGATTTAAAAGACGACATTTAAAATACTTTACACAATGATATTAAAGCTGTAAGTAGTATTGCTGAAATGTTTCACAAGGCAGCGGATTGTATGATGATTAAACCAGGAACTGTATTCAACACACTACCTCAACCGACTACCTCAACACACTACCCCAACCGACTACCTCAACACACTACCCCAACCGACTACCTCAACACACTACCCCAACCGACTACCTCAACACACTACCCCAACCGACTACCTCAACCAACATGCGATAACACACTGAGATAGATATGTTAGAAAATGTTATATCAAATAGTTCACGGGAAATTTTGACCTTTATATGAATTGTAGAAACAAATTTAAATACACTAGCAAACAAAAAATATGAACACTACTTTTTTTTGAAATACTGTTGAAAAACTCAGGTTTATGCACATACGACACTCGAAAACATTTAAGATAGCAAAGACTGTATGGTTTAATCCTTTAAAAAACTTATTAAGTTGTAATTATGTTGAAAAAGCTGAGAACTGATTGCGAGAAAATGGGGAAATAGATCGACCCATTTTCATCATCAGCAGAACTGTAAAAATGTTTCGATGGTTTAAAATTATGTAAATCTACAGGACCTCGCGAGGTTCTATCATAAATGATAATACTCTAACTGATATATCACCGATTCTTTTACCGTTATACAGTCTTCCAAGTCGGCCCTACTTTTTCCTACATTTTTGAAATCCTCCCTACTTTAATAGCCCTACTATCCCTACTTTTTCTTTAAAAAAAACTCAAAAAACTATAAACTCATTATCAAAAGATAATGTAATTTATTGAACTTTACCTGAAATGTTGTGTTACGTATACTTTTGGCTAACCCTTTTAGTTAACCCTTTCGCTGCCACGGTCAAAAACATTGCTTTTACGGCCAATGTAGGCCCAGATCAGCATGCACACCATGTGCTGGCTGATCAGGTGAACAATGTTCGTCACTCAGTAAAATGGTTGTCCAAAACACTTTTTATGTAAAATATAGCCGGAAGGTTTAAATTCAAATTTTAGCGGACGACATTTGAAATTTGGCGGCGAAAGGGTTAAGAGACATGGTTCAGGTATTGCTTCACATTCAGCAGTAGTAATGGCTACCTGTCTTGAGCTACACAATATAGCTACACAGGTAAATGATCACGTTTATTATTTTATGTTTTTGTTTAATGTGGATTACAAGGCTTTTGTACCAAAGTATTCTTAAATATTCCCAATGATGCATATGCTGAGAGAATCATACCTGCCAAGTTTATTTACTGTTCAACACATTAATTTGAAACCATTTTACAAAACAATTTTGACATGGTAACGGTTTTTGATGATACACATAAACTGCTGTCCAAGTTTAATAATAATATTTCCAGTACTTGCGTTTTATTTTGTTCTTTGTATGGTCTTGTACATCTCTGCATATGGAATCTTGGCAGGTATGAGAATGCTTTACAGTACCAATTGTTTCCTATGTCTCTCAATCCTTAATGATTACATAAAAGACAATATTATACAAAAGCTTTCATGTGCTTATCTGTTTGCTGACAAGTAAACTGCAATTTCCATACTACTTGCTTAAATACATGTAATAGGATATGCTAGATGTAGTGCTATAAAAGCCTTGTAAACTGCAACTGCCATACTACTTGCTTCAATACATTTAATAGGATCTGCTAGATGTAGTACTACAAAAGCCTTGTAAACTGCAATTTCCATACTACTTGCTTAAATAAATTTAATAGGATCTGCTAGATATAGTGCTACAAAAGCCCTGTAAATTGAAATTTCCATACTACTTGCCTATATAGTGAAATTCATGTAATAGGATCTGCTGGATGTAGTGCTACAAAATCCTTGTAAACTGCAATTTCCATACTACTTGCTTAAATACATGTAATAGGATCTGCTAGATGTAGTGCTACAAAATCCTTGTAAACTGCAATTTCCATACTACTTGCTTAAATACATGTAATAGGATCTGCTAGATGTAGTGCTACAAAAGCCTTGTAAACTGCAATTTCCATACTACACAATGTCCAGACTCTAGTGTACCCATCTCGGTGTGGCGCATTGAGTTTGTTGGCGGAGGGAGTATAAACCTTAGAACCACACACACACACACACACACACACACACACACACACACATTTCCATACTACTTGCTTAAATACATGTAATAGGATCTGCTAGATATAGTGCTACAAAAGCCCTGTAAATTGAAATTGCCATACTACTTGCCTATGTAGTGAAATACATGTAATAGGATCTGCTAGATGCAGTGCTACAAAATCCCTGTAAACTGCAATTTCCATACTACTTGCTTAAATACATGTCATAGGATCTACTAGATGTAGTGCTACAAAAGCCTTGTAAACTGCAATTTCCATACTACTTCCCTATATAGAGAAATTCATGTAATAGGATCTGCTAGATATAGTGCTACAAAAGCCTCGTTTCATTATCTTTCCAGTTCTCTGATAGGTACACAGCTATATTGTTTTATATTTTCCTTAATATGTTGATTTTATGCTTTCACCTTATGGTAGTCTTTACTAATACTTCTAGCTTGCGTAGTTACACTGCTAATTGCTAAGTTTTTGTATTGCGTAAATAATACTTGTTAGATGGTCATGTTTATGTTGGAATTGGATCTTATATAACTGAATCGTCCACTTCCAGGTTGACAGTTTGCTGCATTGTGAAGGCATCATGGTGTAAAAGTGGTAAGTAAATGTAACACGTTTGTTTTGTACACAACATGTTCAAGGGAAATGAGATAAGAGTTCTTAATACAAAAACAGCCCTACTATACTACTTTTTCCCTACTTTTTGGTAAACGTTAGCCCTACTTTTTCCCTGTTTTTTTGCTGAAGGTCACTTGAAAGCTTGCGTTATATAATAGAATCATTGTAAACGGCTGTGCTTTCCGTTCGTTTGGAGACAGAGTACGTCAATGCCTTTTCATAAATCGGGCTCGCTAAGCTGCTGGTCATTATTCAGATATATAGGCCTATATAAGTAAAAATGTCGTCATGTTTTACTTCTCAACAGCTGCTGGGCTCATTGAGCATTTGAAAATATAAATCATACTGGGCTGTTGAATAGTCTTCTAAGAACGGGAGTGGGTGGGGAATCGATAAAACTATTGGCAGTAATGTAAACAAGTATTTCGCCATGCGTTCGTACTGATAAAAATTGTTAAACACATTTTTGAATGCTATATAGGATGTCGGCAAGCCTGTAAGTTGAGGTCGCTCCTGTTTAACCGGTTCATAAACGACTAAATTAAAGGGAATGTAGCGACACAGTCAACCATCTGTATTATTAAGAGTTCTGAAAAACCTGAATAAGGGTGAAAGAATTATCAAAATCGGATGATAAACAAAGAAGATATGATCATTTGAAGATTCTGTTGAAACGGATATGGAAGCTGCCATTTTGAGAGCTATGACATCAAAGTTCTTAATGACCATATATGGTGTTTTTTTTAAAAATATGAATATTTACTGATTGGGGGAGGGGGAGCGGGGTGGAATGACACTAACTGTATAAAAAAATATCTATACTTAATGGCACTACTGCTTTATATGACCAGTAAAGAATTTTGCATTCGTTTGCAGTGATTTTCTTTGCTTTAAATGATATTTATCAATATTCCATATATGGTAATTGGGAACTAATACGTCATAGTTCTCAAAATGGCGGCTCCCATATCCGTTTTAGAACAACATTCAAATGGTCATTATCTTTATTGTTAATCATTCGATTTTGATAATTAGTTCACCTTTTTCAAAACTCTGTTTGGCTGTGTCGCTACATTCCCTTTAACTTCAAAGCTATTGCGTTAATGGTATTCAAGTATCGTATGATGTTGAGGATATCTTTGCACGTTTCATGCTGACGATATGGCCAATTGTGCCGATCAATCACAGATAAATTAAATTTCTCAACAAAAAAAAAAGAAAAAAAAAAGAGGAATAGCAATACATTTTAAGAAGACAAAAGTAAGTCAGCATAAATGGTGGATAGTTGAGAGGTTGTGGAACTTGGTAAAACAATGGTGGTCAACTTGAAACTGTTTCCTGTTATAAATACACGATCCTTTATATGACAAAGAAACTAATTTAAACAAAGGCCCCAAAATCATTAGCAACTAATAGCAGAATGGAGGCGTTCATTGCACATAGCAGAATGGAGGCATTCATTGCACATAGCAGAATGGAGGCATTCATTGCACATTGCACATAGCAGAATGGAGGCATCCATTGCACATAGCAGAATGGAGGCATTCATTGCACATAGCAGAATGGAGGCATCCATTGCACATAGCAGAATGGAGGCATGCATTGCACATAGCAGAATGGAGGCATTCATTGCACATAGCAGAATGGAGGCATCCATTGCACATAGCAGAATGGAGGCATCCATTGCACATAGCAGAATGGAGGCATCCATTGCACATAGCAGAATGGAGGCATCCATTGCACATAGCAGAATGGAGGCATCCATTGCACATAGCAGAATGGAGGCATTCATTGCACATAGCAGAATGGAGGCATCCATTGCACATAGCAGAATGGAGGCATCCATTGCACATAGCAGAATGGAGGCATCCATTGCACATAGCAGAATGGAGGCATCCATTGCACATAGCAGAATGGAGGCATCCATTGCACATAGCAGAATGGAGGCATCCATTGCACATAGCAGAATGGAGGCATCCATTGCACATAGCAGAATGGAGGCATCCATTGCACATAGCAGAATGGAGGCATCCATTGCACATAGCAGAATGGAGGCATTCATTGCACATAGCAGAATGGAGGCATCCATTGCACATAGCAGAATGGAGGCATCCATTGCACATAGCAGAATGGAGGCATCCATTGCACATAGCAGAATGGAGGCATCCATTGCACATAGCAGAATGGAGGCATCCATTGCACATAGCAGAATGGAGGCATTCATTGCACATAGCAGAATGGAGGCATCCATTGCACATAGCAGAATGGAGGCATCCATTGCAATACCCAAACTGCAACATAATGTTAGCGTGATGTTTTTCATTTTATTATTAATAACTGTTTAAACTGTTTGTTGCCATGGTTATGCCTATGTTGACATACGGTTCCGAAGTTTAGGGAATCACGTTGGAAATGTTAATAACCCAAAATGCAGTCGATATTTAAAGTCATTTAATAGTAATTTCCAGTTTTCCTTTTATATACTACTTATTATTGTAAATGCATTAAATACTGGATACGCATTTCACGTTTCGGATATGAGTAGTGGTCAGGTACCAACAACAATGTTATATCATGCTAAAAAGTCTTCATTACGCCGGCAGAACATGGGCAACTCAGGGGCGAGTATGCTTATCATGGACCCCGTGTTTAGTCGAAAGACTGTTTCAGTTTCATAACATTTGGTGCGTGAGTTTGGTATTGCTATGCAATACTAGAGTATCTTGTCGTCGTCATCATCATCATCATCATCATCATAATCATCATCATCATCATCGTCGTTATTATTATTATTATTATTTTATTATTATTATTGTTGTTATTGTTATTATTGTTGTTATTATTATTATTATTATTATTGTTGTTGTTGTTGTTGTTGTTGTTGTTGTTGTTGCTATTGTTATTATTATTATCATTATTATTAATATTATTATTATTATTATTTATTTTATTAGTATGAGTAGTAGTAGTAGTAGTAGTATTTAATATGATTTTTTTTATCAATTATCATTATCATCAACATCATCAGTATTATCATTATTATTATTATTATTATTATTATTATTATTTATACCAAATTTAACCCATGAGTTGTATTCTTAATAATAATTAGTAAAAAATACAACGCATAGGTTAAATCTGGTATAACACATTTGTTTTGAGTTTTTGCAGTTAGCTTACTTTTAAAATCTGTTATTGTTTTGTTTTAAACCAAAATCATTTTTGAAAGCAATAATCTATCCATGATTTAAATGTTGTGGCGTGTCTATAAGCGCTTAGTTAATTTCAAAATAACGGATTTAGATAAAGGGAAGTAATTGTAGCAAACATTTACATTATTCCAAATGTACGCGTTGTATTCTTCTGGTACACACAATATATGGCATAATATAGATACGTACCACTATAAACGACTTCAATATACTTTTACTGCTTGAGAAAACATTAATGTGTAATTATTATGCAGTTTAAAAGAGTTTACCCCATTAGTTCTCAAAACTAGCCAGACGCAGAACAAATAACAAAATAGTTCACACACAAAATAGGGATTGTTTATTGATAGGTTAGGATATACAGCAGAGGACCCTTTGTAGAAGTGTAGTTTGTTTTGATGCCTGAAACGTGTCAAACGGACCTCGGGATTGCCATATGTCCCTTTAAAATCATTAATGTTAATTATAAGAATTGTATGAAGCCATTTGTTTTTGCATATTATTAATTTTTGATATTATTGCACCAATAATATATCACAACGTATAGTATAATAAGACAAAATAGTGAATACTTAAAATTTGATTTATTTAAATGTAACCGGGGAAAAAGTAAAAATGATACTGGATATATAAATTGAGACACCCATTTCAAATACTTCAAGATTGCCATATGTCCCTTTAAATCCACTTTCGTTGCTGTGAAGTCTATAAAGTGGTACGATTAGCTCAAGATTAAAGGGCCACACGGCAATCTTGAGTTGTATATGAAGCATTAACATTACCACCTCGATTTATTAATCCTGTATCATTTTGACTTTAAAGGGACACATGGCAATCTTGAATTTTATTTAAACATTTAAATTTGCTTGTCGATTTACTTATTCTTAGTCATTTTGGCTTTAAAACTGCTTGCATATAATTAAATAAAATTGAGATTTCAATTGTGTTCACTATTTTAACAATTTTTTAAATATATTATCTGTGCAATATTATAAAAAGCTGGTAATATGTAAAAAAATAATTTGCTTTGAACTGTTCTAACAATTAATATTAATGATTTAACAAATGCAAGTTAAGAGGAAAACTAACGGGACGCCGTGAGTTTTTAAAAAAAATCAAGATTGCCATGTGTCCCTCTAAAACTGCTTGCATATAATTAAATAAAAAAATTGAAAGTTCAATTGTCTTCGTTATTCTACCAAATTTTTAAAATATATTATTGGTGAAATATAATATATAGTTAGTAATATCTAAAAACAATTCGCTTTGATCTATTCTAATAATTAATATTAATGCAACTTATATAGGAAAACTAAAGGGACGCCGTGAGTTCTTAAAAAAAGTCAAAATAGCCGTGTAAGTGAGTTTCTGAAATCATTTACCCGTTTATTTCTGTATTAAATGACTGTCAGATTATTTTTCAGTTTTATTTATTTATTTATTTTTTAATTTGATTTTAAAAATATTCTGGTGACCATAATTATAGGCCGGTAGCATCTCTTCCAATTCCAACTCAACTATAAATCAGCAAAACAGTGTCCTACATAAGCAAGGCAGTTGTGAACTCTCCACTTGAGATAAAAGCTGGCCGAAGCATTTCACACGGTTTGTAATCGGACACATTTGTCAATGAATATAAGTATCAATGAATATCATTAAGCACGGCCCTGACCGTAATTCATTGTTACTCGATCTCATTCGATCTGATACATGGTGCGGTATTTTATTACAACCCAGTGGCCTCTCATTGAACCCGGACGAGAACCAATCGGTGGCCTCTCCTTGAACCGAGAACCAATCAATACCAAGAAGAAGGTCAATTGCACACTGACCAATTCACTGTTACTACCTTCATTCAGTTAGAAAATGAGATTAAATTATATCGACACAATCCATCGCATTGTGTTTGCTATTTTAGAACCCCCCATCACCAACCCACCCCTATAATAACACCACATATTCGTAGAGAGAGAGAGAGAGAGAGAGGGGGAGAGACAGACAAACAGACAGAGAGAGAGAGAGAGAGAGAGAGAGAGAGAGAGAGAGAGAGAGAGAGAGGAGGAGGAGGTGGAGGAGAGAGAGAAAGAGAGAGAGAGAGAGAGAGAGAGAGAGAGAGACAGACAGACAGACAGACAGACAGACAGACAGACAGACGGGAGGTAGGTATGGGGTGCGGTGGGTGGGTGTGTGTGTTGGGGGGGGGGGGGGGGGGGGGGGAGATTGGAGGCAGTGATGAAAAAAGAATATATTCATCCGTTTAGGAGTCAGTTATTTTTTGGGGCAAACTCGACAATGGATATATATATACATACATATACATATACAACCCATACATATACATATATATATATATATATATACCCAAGAGACACATATCTAGACATGTGTGACATCGTCACTATGGATACAAAGTATCAATGAACACAGAGCGGCGGGTCGATAGAGCACGGTCGAAATCATGAATGAATCATACCAAAGTTCATTGAATGGAAATGAATGGAAACAATTAAGCTTGTTGCCAGGCAACCAAGCGTGCACTGCTCAAAACTTCCGCTGCAGAGCTTTGAGGCAATCGTTAATCTTAACAATATCGTGAATGAAGTAGCTACACGCATGGAAATTGGTTATTAGTCACCCGAGATATATAGTACTAGGATTTCAGCGGAAAACTCAATAAACGATATCAGCGACAGTACAATTGAATTCAGTGTTGACATATCGCATCTCCAATAATCACCCTCGCCCACGCAATATGCCTGCGCATGCGTGGCAGGAAATGTTAATATTTATTCTGCGTACGGCATATTTTCCAATAACGGTAGTACTGTTTCATATGTTTAGGTTATAATAGCGTAAATGGTTCTCCGTGCTCCTTCCATAGTACAGTGAGGATGCTGAGAATCAAAATTCGTTAGAATTCTGGGAAACTTATAACCCTATTACCGAGGGAGGGTTGCTGGACTAGGAAACATACTGTATCATGTAAATATTTCTGTGTTAATCAGTGATACATACAGCCCGTAAAACCCTTCCTCGGAAACGAGGCTGCCGTGATAATCAAACTTGAGTGTGTGCAGTATCGGTAGAAATAAATAAACATGTCTACTATTAAACATCAACAAGGAAATGAGGGGTTGAATATCTTCTTAGAAATAATTATTCAGCTGTATACTAACCCCGGATCGAAGGTCGGCTATAGTTTTACCCCTTGCAATCATTCCACACCCTTTCTACTTTCACATTTCAAATGAATACCTAAAACTGTAAAAAGCATGATGAGCTGCAGTTTACAGTATTCTATTGCAAAAGACAATCTGATTGGCAGAAAAAGTATATGGAAAGTTCCACATAAGCCTCGTTTTGATTGGATAAGAGACTAGGTTGGAAATTGTTATTTATTTCTGATTATTATTTAATATGGTTTCATCCATATGATTTTGTTCTATGATATGGCAAATTAAAAAGGAAAATATGTGTGTTTCATAAATTTGTTTGGGGTTTCCCTCAAATTGTAGTATCATGACCTTCGGACACCGGAAAGTGGCATTAAAAATAGGTCATCTCCTAAATACATGTATGTAAGTTGCATAAAGCACAAACAAAGACTGGGGTTTTGTTTACATGTCAGATGGGAAAACATTAAACAGTAAGCCTATGGCAAATGCAATAGTGGTCTATGACCTGCATTTCCTAATATCAATAACATGTCCAGAATATAGTTACAGCCCAAAAATGACAGGAAACTGCACTAAAAGGAGAAAAAGAAAAAGACTTGCACTCTTTTATATAGCACTCCTTTCGACTGCACCAGGCGGTAATATTTGTCATTTTGTCCTCTGGTTTAATTGTAATGGCATTTGTAGGCGTCGGACAATACGCCAATGGGATAAAGTGCGTGGCGACATTGTGCAAATAGCTAGTTTACTGAAACATAGACATACCGGTAGGGTTCAAAACTGTGACTATTCGTGTAAATATTAAATCTAAAAAAAAAAAAAGAATCATACGTATTCCAGACTTCATACACATTTACACCTACTTAAGTACTTCATTTAATTCATACAAATGTAGGTCATTATGACCGACTTGACCTTATTTTTACACTTCATTGATTCCAGTTTTGGTTGTTCATTAGATAAGTTTCTACGTTACCAATAATTCAGTCTCTAAATTATCCGGTACCGCGTCGCCGTGGTACCGCGTCGCCGTAAAAACGAAATGTTTCACCGTAAAGCCACCCACATAATCTCCCAGATTGAAACTGAAATTTAGCATTGTTAGCTCTTAATTTATAGACACTTAAACCATGTAGGGTTGGAGAAAATGAACTGTCGAGAACTGCAGTTGTCGACGAACTCGGTTTCTTAAATAAAGTACGGTTTAAATATTTTAAGGACATATTCCCGGGTGGTGGGTGTGTGGGGCGAGGATCTGGAGGGTGGTGGGCGAGCATTTTTATAAGATGTCTGGGGAGAAGAAAATTAAATATAGGCCCTGATAGCTGTAAATCACTGTTAGACATGCACTTGTATGAGAACATGGTGTTATTCAACATTTTGGCAGATAATGAGACCCGCTCAATAAAGCTTTTGTATATAGTTATTTTTTCTTTTGTTTTTTGTATTTTGTGTTTTATTTCTGTTCTAAAAAGAATAAAGAATTATCGACACAGTTTTGAATTTATTATATCTAAAATGCAAACTTGTTTTTGTTTTTGTTGTTGTTTTTTTGGGGGGATTGTGTGGGGGGGTTGTTGTTGCTTTTTGGGGGATTGTGTGGGGGTTGTTGTTGTTGTTGCTTTTTGGGGGATTGTGTGGGGGGTTGTTGTTGTTGTTGCTTTTGGGGGATTGTGTGGGGGGTCGTTGTTGTTGTTGCTTTTTGGGGGATTGTGTGGGGGGTTATTGTTGTTGTTGCTTTTTTTCTGTTTGTTTTTGTTTCATAAAGTAAAAGAGCAATACATAGATGTACTCTAGCGAATATTCAATATAACAATGATACTCAATGAAAAGCTGTAATCAGACCTCGATGAATATAACTGATCTAAACAGTCATGTAGTATGTTGGCAGTAAATAGCAAGCTTTTCATTCTGTTTCGATCAACATGTAGCTTTGGTAATTATGTACTTAAATATTTTTTTTTTCTTTAAGTATTCAATATTTATATTCATTACGTATTGTACAATTTCGATAGTCGCATGTTCCAGTATGTTATAGCTGAATTTCATGTACTGATTACATTTGGTGTTGTTGTTTATAAAACGTTTACTTGTTAACTTGTCTAAATCAACAAAGGAATAGTAATTGTTACATTTTATCAACATATTGTCTTTTCATTTTAAAAGCGAAACAATAAATGGTTGTTTATACACTAAACTCATGATCGGGAAATAACGATCGGAAAAGTTATTTCCCTTAGCTGTTTCTTCGCCATTTGTAACTTAGGTATAGGAGATATTGGTATGTCTATAGCCATAAATCAGTTCACGTCTGTATGTATGCTTGTGTTAAGCAAAACTGTATTAGATGTTTGAAACCTGTGAATCGAGAAAAGAAACAATAATTTATATCATATTTGTCGTCAAAAGAGGGGTACATTGTATTCACGTTTCCACCCTTACATGGGTGAACGAAAGCTCGTAATATTTTGTGTCGGTTCAACAACATTTGAACTATAGTAACGTTTCTCGTCCTATTTCACGGAAATGCTCACATGGATAAGACGACGTGTCAAGCACTATTTCCACATTTGTGTAAAATATACTGAGTGTTGTAGACGTTTTAATCACAGTTCACGTTGTAACAAGAAGTTCATAAATGTTGAAGTTCCTCTTTGAAAAATTGAGCCAGTTAACGTAAAGAGTTTGCAAAATGTTGCATCATAAGTTTGCTCACATGCTTGAGCCAAACGCGTACTCTGTCAATAATGAAACCTTGCAGGAATACTATGTGCTGTGTTACGTGTTGTTTTAGTGTGTTTTTTCCGAAAGGAAAGATCTTACGTAGCCGCCATGTACCATTCGATTAACAGCAGCATATTGTACAAACAATATATAGCGGAAATTCCCGTGTCGCGTTTCTTTTTCCTTTCAGTATACATGTTGTGCAGCTTGTTGTCAAATCGTTTTCATTTCTCAAATGATATACATTGAAGTTAAGTGCCATACTCGTGCATTTTTAACCAAAACGCTTATTACAAAGGGACTTTCGCAACGACAGAAATTCGTCATAACTCAATTTTTGTTTATTTATGTATTCCGTAGTGTTCATTTTGTTACCCATATGGCTGCGTTGCGTGTGTATGTGTATTATTCGTTTTGTTACCCATATGGCTGTGTTTATTTACGATGTTGCCTGTGCATGTGTATTGTTCATTTTGTTACCCATATGGCTGTGTTTATTTACGATGTTGCGTGTGCATGTGTATTGTTCATTTTGTTACCCAAATGGCTGTGTTTATTTACGATGTTGCTTGTGCATGTGTATTGTTCATTTTGTCATTCAATGTCATTTAAACTAATAACATGTTTATGTTTGCTACAGAAACCTATTGAAAATTCTATTGCAGTATATCAACAAGGCTTTGTGAGATTTATATAGTAAACAATATAGTTGCTGGTTTTGCATTTCTTTTCTCGTTACATTTTACCCGTAACAATATACCTAATTGAGATTATTCTGAGACGTTTTTATTTGAAGTTAATTGCTGCGTAACGTTTGACACACGCATACTTTTTTAGAATAAGATTTCTTCGGTAATACAACAAAGTTTTTAATTGCTCTATTTGAATGAACTTGTTGATCATATTTTTAAAAACTGTGTTGCTGGTTTTGCACTTCTTTTCTCGTTACATTTTACCCGTAACAATATACCTAATTGAGATTATTCTGAGACGTTTTTATTTGAAGTTAATTGCTGCGTAACGTTTGACACACGCATACTTTTTTAGAATAAGATTTCTTCGGTAATACAACAAAGTTTTTAATTGCTCTATTTGAATGAACTTGTTGATCATATTTTTAAAAACTGTGTTGCTGGTTTTGCACTTCTTTTCTCGTTACATTTTACCCGTAACAATATACCTAATTGAGATTATTCTGAGACGAATAATGTCGAAAGGCGTTTTTATTTTGAGTTTGTGAACTTTATATATAATTTTGATATAATACTGTGTTGTGAAACTTGGCAGAGTAAGAAGGATGCTTTTAAGTTGGATGGATATGAGTGTATATGTGCTCCTAGAAATGAAAGTATCTCTGTAAAACGTAAGAGTCGTAGAGGTCATGGTGGTGTATGTTTGTTTGTCAAAGAAAGTATATCAAAGGGAATCATAATTTTAGAAAAATACTGTAATGGCTTTACATGGGTTAAGTTAGATAAAGTTTATTTTAACTAAGAAAATGATATTTGCATTTGTTTTGCATATATTCCACCAAATGATTCGGTTTATTTCAAATCTCATGAAACAGGTTTTTTTGAACAATTAGAAATTGGCATTAGAAAATATTCTGATATTGGTAAAGTAGCAGTCATAGGTGATCTGAATGCTAGAACTGCTTCTCGGGAGGATTTCATTCAGTCAAGTGATATGTTTGATAAATATATTCCTACTCTTGATAATAACGTAGATGAGAGTCCAGTTGATATAAGTGATAGATGTAGCGAAGATACAGTCTGTAATTCTTCTGGCTTACAGTTGTTAGATATCTGTAAAAGTACTGATCTCAGAATTGTTAATGGACGAGTGGGTGATGACACAGGTGTCGGTCGATTTACGTTTTTGGCTAATACTGGTAAAAGTGTAATTGATTATGCTCTTGTATCTTACACACTATTTCCAATTATTTAAAATTTCATTGTGCATGATAGTTTTTCATGTTTACCTCATGTACCAATTCAGATTAATTTTAAAGTTCATTTTGATAAAGTGGATGAAACTGTGAATTCTATTTTAATAGACAGATTGCAATGGGACGAGGGCAAAGTTGATGATTTTAAAGACATAATTTTAAATGAAGAAACTAATCTGAATCGTATTGTTTCTGAAATAATGTCATAAATTGTAGACATAACCCAAGGTATTGATTCTTTTGCGGACGTCCTGTACACAAGTGCTTATAGTGTATTTGGCGTAAAAAACATGTTACTAATAATAGAAATATACCTGGACGAAAGCATGTAAGCCCGTGGTACACGGAAGAATGCGAAACCGCGAGGCGTGATTTAAAAAGTGCGAATAAACGATATCGTTGATTTAGGACACAGGAATGTTTTAATTTGGTAATTGGTAAACGTCGTATTTTTAGGAAAGTTAAGCGTCGTGCTAAAGTTAAATATAAAAACAATCAAAACTCTGTTTAACATGATACTGCTTAAAGTAATCCTAAAAAATGTTGGGATCTTGTTCGTAAATAAAAGAAAAAGTGCAAAAGCACTAATAATATTTCTGTTCAGGATATGTATAGTCATTTTAAAGAATTATTCTCTGAAAATGATACTTTTGTCAATAAAGAGGCAGAAAACGTACTACATCAGGATCATCTCGATAGTCATGTTATAGACCAGTTAGATAGTGATTTCAGTGTTGACGAAGTATTAAAAGCTGTTAGTGCGCTAAAGAGAAATAAGAGTTCCGGTATAGACCTTTTAATTCCTGAAATTTTCATTGAATCCAAACAGTTATTGTCACCAATATTATGTAAACTTTTTAATTTTATATACAATAATGGCATATACCCAGAAGCTTGGACAAAGGGAATGCTGGTACCAGTGCCTAAAAAGGATGATAAAAATAACATTGATAACTATTGAGGTATAATATTAACTAGCATATTTTCTAAAATATCTTCAGTTATGTTAGACAATCGTTTACGTAAATAGATAGAAGATAATAATATTTTATCGGAATGTCAATTTGGTTTTAGAAAAGGCAAAAGTACAGCTGACTGTATCTTTGTTTTACAGTCTATAATTAATAAAGTTATTCAACATGAAAGAAAAAAACTGTATTGTGCCTTTATTGATTTTAAGAAAGCATTTGATTTAGTCTATAGAAATGGAATTTGGTTTAAACTCCTTAGTAATAATGTATCATCAAGCTTGTTAGAATGTTGCAATCTATGTATGCTTCAGTTAAAATATGTGTTAAAGCAAACAGCAATATATCAGATTATTTTGATAGCTTCATGGGTGTAAAACAAGGTGAAACTTTATCACCTTTATTATTTATTATATTTATTAATGACATGTCATCTTATATAAACGATAGTGATGCAGATATGATTACACTCAATGAAATGCAGATATTTCTGTTGTTATTTGCAGATGATACTGTACTTTTTTCTTATTCAGTCCACGGGCTAAACATTTTGTTAAATAAATTACATGAGTATTGTAAAGCATGGAATATAACTGTAAATGCTAGTAAAACTGTAGCTATGGTATGTAAATTAGGCGCAAGAATGGATAAGGTTGATTTATTCTATGACAATAGAAAACTAGATAACGTTAAACAATTCACTTATTTAGGTGTTACTATGTCATCAAATGGAACAATTTATCAATCTCAAAAAGCTTTGGCAGACCAAGCACTTAGAGCTACTTATTCTTTGAATTCTTTATTTGATACTGTTCCTTTGAAAATAAGCGAAAAGATGAAATTATTCGATTGTATGATCCTGCCAATTTTAAATTATGGAGCTGAAACATGGGGATTTCATAAAGCTCCTGATATAGAAAGAATATATTTAAAATTTCTTAAACAAATTCTAAACGTCAGAACGCAAACTCCAAATGCTTCAGTCTATGGAGAATTAGGTAAGGTTCCTCTAGATATTGTACGTAAGGAAAGAATTCTTAAATTTTGGTTCAAAATTATTAAGTCACAAGGCTCTTTAATCAACGAAGTTTATAAAGACCAAGTAAATAATAATGTTCGTGGGTCCTGGGCCTCAGAAGTACAGCGTTTGTTAAACGATCTAGGTTTCAACTATTTATGGAATAATGCTAAGATAACTAATCTTCAATTATCGAAAGTTATAGAGCGACTAAATGACCAGTATTATCAACAATGGTATTCGACATTAACTACATCTCCAAAGCTAAAAACCTACAAGAAAATAAAAAATAAAATTGGAGTTGAAAAGTACTTGAACTGTGTTGCTAACGAAATGCATCGTATTTCTTTGACAAGACTAAGGTGTTCTGCTCATAAATTAGCTATAGAAGAAAGTAGATTTAAAAATGTAGAGAGATCTGAACGTAAATGTGTATTCTGTCAAATGAATGTAATCGAAGATGAATATCATTTAGTTTTAGTTTGTCCATGTTTTTGCGATATTAGAATTGAGTGTCTTCCTAAATACTATTGTCACTGGCCAAATTTACAAAAATTTAAATTGTTACTTACTTCTAGCCACATTAGTGTATTAAGTAAATTGGCAAAATATGTATATTTAGCAGAACAGAACAGAACAAATCGTTTATTATATATATCAAGTTTATATAGAAGCACAAGCTGGTTTTAGAAAACATATGGGAACTATTGATAATATATTTATTGTACACGGTGTAATATCCCATTTGTTGAATGATAACAAAAAATTATATGTCGCCTTTATTGATTTTACCAAAGCGTTTGATTTTATTGTAAGAGATATTTTATGGTATAAACTCATAAAGACTGGGGTAAGAGGAAAAATCTTAGAAGTTATTAAATCTATGTACAAAAATGTAAAATCACGTGTTAAATATGAGAATCAGTTGAGCGAAGCGTATACATGTTTTCTGGGAGTCGCTCAGGGTGAATGTCTGTCACCTTTTTTGTTTTCCATGTATCTGAATGACCTTGAAGAAACTTTTATTTTAAAAGGATATACGGGAATTGATATGGGTATGTTAAAGTTGTGTTTACTTCTTTACGCTGATGACATAGTTATCTTTTCAGAAAACGAGAGCGGTTTACAGGATGGTTTAAATATTTTGAGTGATTATTGTACTAAATGGAAACTTACAGTAAATGTGAATAAAACAAAAGTTATGGTGTTTAAAAAAGGTGGGAGAAACAGAAGAAATATACATTTTATCTATAATGGTTCACAACTTGACATAGTCAACAAATTTACGTATTTAGGGATAGTTTTTACAACTGGTGGGTCTTTCAGAGAAACCCACGAGGCACTAGCGGGACAAGCTCTCAAAGCAATATACAAATTAAAATCATATGTGTATAAATTTCATGATATATCTGTGAGTCATATGTTAGATTTATTTGATAAACTAATTTTACCTATTTTGAACTATGGGGCTGAAGTTTGGGGGTTTTCAGAGGCTAAAGTAATCGAACGAGTTCATTTACAATTTTGTAAACATTTATTAGGAGTAAAAATTCAAACTCAAAACGATTTTATTTATGGAGAGTTAGGAAGAACTACATTACAACAATATAGAATGAAAGCTATTATTCGTTATTGGTTTAAACTTTTGAAATGCAATGAGTTAAAATATATTAAAATTGCATATAATACACTGTTAGCAGACTTAGACAAATATCCAAATAAGATTTCTTGGGTGAGATCTGTGAAAAATGTTCTTGAAAGATTAGGATTTTATGATGTATGGTTTTTTCAAGGGGTGGGAAATGTAAATAGTTTTCTTTCTCTATTTTCTCAGAGATTAAATGATACTTTTGTACAGAAATGGAACGAAAATTTATCAAATTCAACTAGAGCCAATTGTTACATTTTATTCTCGGAATTCAGTTTTAAACCCTACTTAGATAACGTTACTATCAAAAAAATTAGATTAGCATTAACTAGACTTAGAGTGTCATCTCACAGACTTGAAAAAGAGACTGGAAGGTGGCACAAACCTACAAAAATACCACTTTCAGAAAGAAAATGTAAACTTTGTAATTCTTTAGAGGACGAATTTTTATACTAGAATGTCCACTTTATTATGATTTTAGAGAGGTGTATATTAAAAAGTTTTATTGGAAAAGACCAAATATACCCAAATTTATAGAATTGTTGCAATCAAAAAATGTTAAAATTGTTAGAAATCTCGCTATTTATATTTTTAAAAGCTTTCAAAAAAGAAACGAAACTTACGATATAATATAGGGGAATTCCTCCTCTTACTTGCTTATTTATCATATAAAGTCAATGACATATCTGTCTGATGTGAAAAGTCATATACTTTTTTACTTTGATGTAAGCCTTACCTTAAGAAAATAAGAAAATAAAAGGTTATAACGATTATATGTATAAATACATGTTTGAAATGAATATATTCATACTAGTAATACTGTTAAAACTGATGACTGCTAACCATTGACTGTTTAATTATAAATATGATGTGTATTTTGTATTGTATACTGATAGGCCATTTGGTCTTTTGTATTAATAAAGTTTATCTATCTATACAATCTCAGGTAACATGGGTTACAACAAGAGAGAAAGGTACATTACATACATACAAATGGTACAACTAAACGGTATACAAGGATCAGTACATATGTTAAATGTGAAGGGGCAAAGCATTATCAATAAAATACGTCTCATGTACGACGTTACTTGGCATCTTGTAAAATAATTCTGACGAAGACACTTAGTTTTTTTTGGACTTTGACTGTGGGATGGGTTAAAAGCTCCTTGTATTTAATGACATTCGTGTGCTGATAGAAATAACGCGATATGTAATGTTTGCGCATTTGATCAAAATGTGGACATTTTAATAAGTAGTGGAATTCGTCACCTATGTCGGAATCGCAAAGTGTACAACGTCTGAGGTTATACGCAGTGTTAGTAAATCTGCCAGTTTCAACGGGTAACCTATGGTTAGTGTACGGAATTTAAATAAATAAATATAATTGCTTCTTGGTAATTTAAGATATTTTTCGAATGCTCGGTCATCTTTAAAAAGGTTGTAGTTTTTCCCTTTCGACGAATTCTGTAAGTCTGATCTCCAAGATTGTGTAAACTGATCAACTAGCATTTGTTTAATTGAGAGGTGGATGCTACTATGTTGTAAAGTATTGCGGTTTGTCCATATATCTGAATTGCCGGTTTTATTGAGAATGGATTGGATGTGTTTTAACCTCTTATATTCGTAATTTTCAGTGTTATCCATTGATCTGTAGCGGAGGAAACTTAGCTTTGATTGGCTTCCAATGATAAGTTTATTCCAGAATTTTATCATACGGGTTTGTATAGTAATAGCAATTGGATGTCTACCTAGTTCTGCATACAACATATACGAAGGGGTGCTTTTTTTTGCTATTTGTAATTCTTTTCAAAAAATCTGTATGAATACGTTCTATGATGTCTAAATTTTCGAATCCCCAGACTTCGCAAGCGTATGTTAAGATCGGTATGTTTGTATGGTCAAACAATTTTAGTTGGAGAACTAAGGGGAGGTCTAAATTATTAATTCGTCTGTAAAGTAAAAACATTGCTTTTTTGACTTGTTCAACAAGATGTTTTCGTGTATTAAGGAAGCTTCCAGAGCTAGAGAATATGACGCCTAGATATTTATACTTGTTTGTGAGTTCTATTTCATCTGGTCCGAGTTTAAATGAGAATCGCGCCGTATTGCGAGCACCGAATACAATAATCTTTGTTTTGCTCGTATTTATATTCAATTTCCATGTTTCGCAATATTCATAGAAAAGTTGGAGGCATGATTGGAAACTTGTAGGGTTGTCAGAGAGGATAATAGTATCGTCTGCATATAACAGTAACATTATTTTTATATAAACATCGGCCTGAGTGTTAACAGAAATTCCCTCTTGATCAGCATTTAACAAATATTCTTCTAAGTTGTTTAAAAAAATAGAAAATAAAATCGGCGATAAATTTTCGCCTTGACGGACGCCGCATTGACTTACAAAAAAGGCTGACGATTCATTATTAATGGACACACATGATTCAATATTTTGATACATGTTAAATATAACTTGAAACAGCTTTCCCTTAATTTCTGTATTTAATAATTTGCGCCACAGGCCTATTCGCCATATGGAATCGAACGCCTGTGCAAAATCAACAAAGCAACAGAACAATTTCTTCTTCTGTGAACGTAGCATATCGACTAACTTATGTAAAGTAAATATATGGTCAGTAGTAACATACTTGGCTCTAAACCCTGCCTGATTTTCAGATAAAACCACATTTTCATGTAAGAAAGCGTTGATTCGTCCGTTAAGGACAGACGTGAATAATTTGCCAAAACAGCTGAGTATAGTGATCGGGCGGTAATTTTCAGGACTGAGTGGATCGCCTTTGTTTTTGAAAATGGGTTTGATAATGCCTTCCAGCCAACTTGTTGGAAGATAACCTGAATGAATAATTTAGTGTATATAGGTAACATCACTTCTTGCGTATTTTTTATATATTCATTTATTATTTGGTCGTTGGCAGAAGCTTTAGAATTTTTAAGATTAGAAATATTTTTTAAAATTTCACTTTTTTAGCGAATTTGAGACGTGAGAGTATATAGATAATTAACGTGAATTATCGAGATTAACGTAATAGTTATTATGATTGTAACCATTATTTAAGTGTCTGAAACACATAGTTTTTGCCTACTGGCCTTAGACTTATTTTCTGAAGAATTGCTATTGTGTGAAGGACTGATAGCACGAGTTGTAGACATAATTAGCTTGACCGAAATGTATACATCCACTGTACAAACAAATTATATGTATAGTTATTTTTTTCTTTCTCTCTTTCTTTTTCTGATGATTTCCCCCTCTGTATTAGTTATGCTATATACTATTCGAAAGTGTTTGTTTAAGTAGCAGGTGTAAGTGCTCTTTTGTAGCTTTACTCCATGATAGTATTATACATGCTCTTCTCAATGTAATGTAACCGCCTCATTGTAATAGGCGATGAACATTGTATGATGTTTATGCTGAATAAAAGAATTGAAATTGAAATTGAATTTAAAGTTAATTGCTACGTAACTTTGACACGCGCATACTATTTTTTTAACTATTCCTAGTTTCATTTTGTTTATTTGTTTGTTTGTTTATTTGCTTGTTTGTTTGTTGTTTTTTTGTTGTTGTTTTTTTGTTGTTGTTGTTTAAGAGTACATTCCATTGATGTGTAAGCATTTTTCAATGGCACCTAAACAAACCACACCTGAGGAGTCATAATGTAATGTAATGTATCCTATTCATAGAATAAGATTTCTTCGGTAAATTATTTTCATTGTTAGAACAATTTGACGTCCCAACTTCAAAAATATACATAAACAGGTAAATTCAACGTTTATTAAGTAAAGACCCTATTTACTATTTGGGGCGTTTTTGTTTTAGCCAAAGGGTTTTCGACACTTTGATAATACTTATATACAGTATATATCATTGAAACATGATTTTTTAGTGGTAAATAACAATACATGTAACTTGGTTGAAAAATAAATATTTTACAGCTAAAAATACTTTTTAGATAGGGCTTTTTCTGCAAACTTCTTGTTCAGGGACAGCATAAATTTAGGAGATATCAAACAACTTTATTTATCTTTTAAATGTTTCAATTAAACTTTAAGGGTGTCTTAATTTAGATTTATCTAACACATTCAATCTATTTTTGATACAAATTTTCAGTTTTGGTAAAGCAGAATTTTTTAATTGAATATTCCTTAAAAAAAAAAAAAAATATCAACCGGTTTTGAAAAGTAACGTATTTTTTATAAAAAAATGCATGTCTCACTGATATATTAATTAATAAGAGAACACGTTCCACTGTGTCTCGATACTGTTCTATGTTATGTAACTATGACGTACGTCATTTGACTGCGGATTGGTAGTCATGAACCCAGTTTTCATGGAACTTAATTTTAGATGGCGTAAGTTTAAGGCCAGTCTAATGCATCTGACGTTATTTCCGTATTTCATTTTGATAGTGATATTTATAATTATAGAGAACTTAAAGGTTGTCCTTTAACAAAGAAGTAACCACCGAGCGTTCTGGCGATTTAGTAACATCCTGTTAAATACATAAATAGACCCGAACTTCGCTCGTTTTGAGTCATATCACATTTATTGAAATACGATATCATTTCAACTTAAATACGTGTTTAGTTGTATATTGACAGGAAAGGAAAACATATCATGTCAATGACGCATTTTGTATATGCGTGGGTTTTTCCAAATGTTAATTAACGCCTAAATTTTTAAGGAATTCTTAAAGGGGTTGATGCACTATTTTCAAACAAGGTTTGTTTTAAAGGGCTCTGAACAACTTGAAAAATGCTGAAAGATTTATCAAAATGCCATAAAAATTAAAGGAGATATGACCTATTGAAAAGTTGAACGAAAACATAAATGGAGGCTGCCATCTTGGAACGATGACGTCATTGCGCAATTTTACCATTTATGGCATATTGACAAAATGTATTTTAAAGCAAAGAAAATCACTGCAAATGGAAAATAACCATACAATTTATACATTTTACATTTGTATATTTATTTTTAATCAATTTGCAGTGATTTTCTTTGCTTTAAAATTTGCCATATATGGTAAAATGGCGCGATGACGTCATCGTTCAAAGCTGGCCGCCTCCATTTATGTTCTTTGCAAATTTTCAATAGGTTATATCTCATTTGTTTTTCATGGCATTTTGATAATTCTTTCAGTTATTTTCAAGTTTTTCGGAGCCCTATTAAATAAATAGTGTTTGAAAATAGTGCATCAACCCCTTTAATATCTAGTTGTGTAAAGCTTAAACATAACATTTTCAAAACAAAACTTGTTGTTGAGAATTTGTTATGAAACATATAATGAATAATAATAAGTGTTAGAATTATAGCAATAATATTTTTTGAAATGTATCTGCCCTAACATAGCAGGGCTCGTATTCATAAAGTAACTTAAGTGGGAAATTTGGCTTAAGTGAAAATTTAACATTTATGCATATTTTTAAATATACTTGTTAACTCTCTGGGACACTACACACTATATGTTTTAATACAAATATTTAGCTATGGGTTTTAATAATCCATAGCATGATTACAAATATAAAGAAGATGTCTTAAAACGATAGAAAAATATGTTTATAAATGTGACACCTTTTAACTTACGTTAAAATAATGCTAAGAAGCTTATGAATACGGCCCATTCTCCATAGTTTTATCTCGATGTAAATGGAGGATGAGCCTGGCATGGGCGCCATATAATCTTTCATGTGCTGGTGCGCCTTAAACCCCAATTCTATTATGAATACGGGTCCTGTTGAATAGCATACGTTTCGTATTGTTTTCATGTTCTTCAAGTGTTGTGTATATTTAATGTTATCTTGTTTTGTTAAAAATAAAAAATAAAAAAGTACGCAGTTACAGATAGACGTCAATTGTCAACAATGTATGGGTATGTAAAGGCCTTTTAAAATGAGTCAGCGGAGGTAAGCAACATTTGTAAAATATAGAAGATGTTACTTAATACTTAAACAGTAAAATATAGAAAATGTTACTTAATACTTAAACAGTAAAATATAGAAAATGTTACTTAATACTTAAACAGTAAAATATAGAAAATGTTACTTAATACTTAAACAGTAAAATATAGAAGATGTTACTTAATACTTAAACAGTAAAATATAGAAGATGTTACTTAATACTTAAACAGTAATGAAAAGTTACAAAAATGTCTGATACCCTAGAGAAGGATTTAAACATTTGTTTTTCGACGGAGAAATATGAAACGAAACAATAAATTTTCTTGTTAATAATTCAATGCTCAATTTGAAATAACATAAATAAATAAAAAAGTTATTTAACCTACAAAACTCATTCCTAATATTCCACTGATATATGTCATAATGCAATTCTCCTCAAAATTCAAGTTTATATATTGATAACTGCAAACACGGCGAACAATTAACACTATTTGAATAAACTTGGGTCTATATTGAAACAGCTGGAGTGTCTTTAAAGCAAATACATAAATTGGTGTTAACGTTTAATGTTTGTATTTAATCATGTATAATCGTGTCCTTAACGGTTTAATCTCGTGTTACTCTGTCAAGTAACTTGGTACTTGCTTTGTCGTTTTTCATTGTGAACTTGCTTTGTGGCTTTCTATGGGTTGTTTTTTTAAAAATATTCATATATACATGATCATCTTTGCGTTTTACTTATATTAATGCTGCCTTGTGTGTTAGAGGATTTAGTCTGGTGGAGAGTTCTTTATTTAAATTGTGCCGTTTTATTGGGATGACAATAAGGTAGAAGTGAGGTTTGATGCACCCTAGAATCTAGTTTGAAGCCCAGCACTGATTATTCCAATGTGGCTCCCCTATTGTCAACCATGTTATGTTTGTGGTGTCGCATACTTGGCTTTTATTTCTCCGTGTTATTGTTGTTTGTTTTGTTGTTTTGAATGCGTGTTTTTGATTGACTGTAAATTGAGAATGCTACATTTCCTGTTTAACTATTTAATAACTTCTTTGATAATTATAAATAGTTATACATACGAAGAACAATTATAAAACAATGTTCATAACACTGGGAAGTCTTATTTATTGCTTGTGTGTTTATTTGTTTATTTGTTTAATAATGTGTGTGTTATTTTTTTGTGTGTTTGTTGTAGTGTTGTTGTTGTTGTTGTTGTTGTTGTTGTTGATGTTGTTTAAAAGAGTAAATTCCCTTGAACTGTAAGCATTTTCCAATGGCATCAAAACAACCCGCACCTATTTTATATTTGTCAAATGTGTCTAAAGATTTTTTCAATGAGTGCAATCTATCGAAAACATTGGAACATGTATACTTTGACAAATGCTAATTACAAAACTACTTTCCATGCTATACTTATTAGTAAAGTGGTCTGATGATTTTTTAACGAACGCTTTTATTTATACAATTTTATATATTACATAATATATATTATAGTGGAAGTATCTTTAGTATTACTTTTTAAAGACAGGCATTATTTACAAGTTCTAAGACACATACTAAATAGGATAATATATACCTAATATAGGTGCCTAATATATACTACTCAAGCAGAGTATGATAGCGGACCTTTGGAAACGGCCGAACAAGATAAATACGAAATATTGCAATCTCGGTTTGATTGAGACTGATCATGAACGGTAGTGAAATATGCTTGCTAAGTTACTCAAAGTTTGATAAGCACCAAACCTTTTTTTCCTTATTTTTTAACCCAGCTGAAGGATATTTGATGTCGGGTATTTATGGTTTCTTTTATAGGGTTTACGTATAGATATGTTGTGCATAGAATGATAAAATAAATTAATCGTAAAACAAAGTTAAAAGTTGAGTTCTATATTGTTGGTAAAAACAGTCACCGTAAAATGTCGATTGAAATATTGGTGCTTAGCAAACGTTGAGTAGTAGGCCTATATAGAGGATCTTAAACGAGTTCCCATTTCATATAAGATTTATGAAACGAGTTATGAATTATTTTAATTTTAACGAGCCTTTTGGCGAGTTAAAATTAAAAATAATTCATAACGAGTTTCATAAATCTTATATGGAATGGGAACGAGTTTAAGATCCTTTTTATCACATAACATTGCAATCAAATTAGTAAAAGGTTATTCAGATGTACATAGAACCGCCACGACTTCAGACACACTTTAGAGCCAAAACGTCATAAAATAAGTGACGTCCTAACGTCGCGTCTCACACATAACGTTGCGTATAAAAGAGTTCGTGTTTTACCTCCTTACAAGATAGCAGTTTACGCCAACTTTTTAACAAACCAACAACAATGTTTTGTATAACGTGCATTACTTTTATAAGCTGTCACAAATAATAAGTTTATGACTCAGATCTGGGTGAATTTATAATAAAAAAATAGTTTCAGTTAATAAACTTGCGTAGAGTTACAGGTTTAACTCAACCAATCAAAATCGTTCCAGGTTGTATAACACGTGTGTCATTATTATCTTGATGTGCTGGACGATTATTGTTAAATACTGCCTCTGACTACTTTATCATGTTAAACATGTGTCTAAATTAGTACATGCACGACAGAACTTGAACTTTCTAAAGTATATGTTTCTTTCTTTAAATATTTAATGTTATCTTGTTTTGTTAAAAATAAAAAATAAAAAAGACGCAATTACAGATAGACGTCAATTGTCAACAATGTACGAGTACGTATAGGACTTTTAAAATGAGTCCGCGGAGGTAAGCAACATTTGTAAAATATAATATATAATGTTAAATATAAAGCATTTTTGTGGTATAAAACCGTTGTATATAGTGTAATTGGAGTTATGTATATACAATTATGTAAAATAAAACAGGTTTTAGTTAAACCAACTCCATCGTGCATAAGAACCCGCTTCAATTAATTTCCATATAAGTATGTTTGTGAATGTTTTAGGTATTTGGCTTTCAATCGACTTCTATAAAGCCATTCTCTTGGTTCAATATGATTTGCCGAAATGAATTTATGGACATAGATATATTTATTTGTATACAGTTTTAACATTGACACGCGCGGTTTGGGGAAATAGGAAACTTTGCTGCAATGTTTTGATTCGAAGGTTTCTCGAAAATGTCGGAAGTTCGTTCTGTATTTTGTATAAAATAAAATATAAACTATTAATATTACGTTTAATTGGGACTATCTAGCTGGGCCCGTTTTTATGAAACATCTTACTGAGCGATTATTGGAGGTTGATAACTATATCCAGGTGTTCAGGTCATATAATAATGTATATGTGCCGATTAAAAGTATAGATTTATTCACGGCTAAGTAATTCTTAATTCAACGCTCTAGTTTTGGGGTTTGTCCTGGCTGGTTAAAGCCATTTCTCAGAATATGTAAGCTATATAAAAATCTCGTCGTCAGTAGATTTAAAAAGGGTGTACATCTGTTGTAAAATGCGCATTTTGATGGCGGGATAGGGACTCAATATTTCATGAGTGATTTCGAGTACCAGTAAACATCTGGTCCTCAGTCACATGGGTGATTTCGAGTACCAGTAAACATCTGGTCCTCAGTCACATGGGTGATTTCGAGTACCAGTAAACATCTGGTCAGTAAACATCTGGTCCTCAGTCACATGGGTGATTTCGAGTACCAGTAAACATCTGGTCCTCAGTCACATTGGGTATTAGGCTAACCTGACATATATGCATGGTGATTTCGAGTATCAGTAAACATCTGGACCCGGTTTTATGAAACAACTTACGACAATTTTGATCGTAAGTTAATTTCTTAAATTCTTTACTTTGATTTACAATTCACAAATGAACGCGATATTATTTCATGTTCTTATACATTTGATATTTCTGCACATAATGCACACATAATTGTCTACATTGAATGCTTAGGTGCAAACATGTGGACAGTTTTATTAAACATCTTACGATAAGTCTCGAAAATGTCGCAAGTTCGTTCTGTATTTTGTATAAAATGAAATATAAACTATTAATATTCCGTTTAATTGGGACTATCTAGCTCAGGAGACTTATCGTAAGATGTTTAATAAAACCACCGTGATTAAAGGAGGGCCCCGTTTTATTAAACATCTTACGATAAGTCTTGAAAATGTCGCAAGTTCGTTCTGTATTTTGTATAAAATGAAATATAAACTATTAATATTCCGTTTAATTGGGACTATCTAGCTCAGGAGACTTATCGTAAGATGTTTAATAAAACCACCGTGATAAAAGGAGGGCCCCGTTTTATTAAACATCTTACGATAAGTCTCGAAAATGTCGCAAGTTCGTTCTGTATTTTGTATAAAATGAAATATAAACTATTAATATTCCGTTTAATTGGGACTATCTAGCTGGGCCCGGTTTTATGAAACAACTTACGACAATTTTGATCGTAAGTTAATTTCTTAAATTCGTTTACTTTGATTTACAATTCACAAATTAACGCGATTTCATTTAATTTTCTTATACTTTTGATATTTCTGCACTTTATGAACACAAAAGTGTCTACATCGAATGCTTAGGTGCAAACATGTGAACAGTTTTAAAATGTGAGACTTATCGTAAGAAGTTTAATAAAACGAGGCCTGGGCCCTGTTTTATTTAACATTTTACGATAAGTCTCACATTTTAAAATCGTTCACTTTTTTCACCTAAGCATTTATTGTAGATAATTATGTATACGAAAATGAAATGAAATCACGTTTATTTGAAAAGTGAAATTTATAGTAAAGTATTTAAGAAATTGATTTACGATCAAAATGGTCGTAAGTTGTTTCATAAAACGGGGCCCTGTATATTGTTGTGCTATATTACTTTACTCGAAAGCTCGCACCTACATCACTTACATACAGTCAAACAAGCGTAATTATTGAGAGATCTGAAAAACGTATCAAGAGTGAAATAATTATTAAAATCAGATGATAAACAAAGAAGAAATACCATTAGAAGGTTTTGCTATAATGCATATTATACGGAAGCCGCAATTTTGAAAATTATGACGTCAGAGTTCTAAATTACCATATATGGAATATTGATAAGGATCATTTAAAGCAAAGAAAATCAATGCAAATCAATGCAAATAAATGCAAAATTAACTGATCATATCGTACATTATTACATTTTATTAAACTTATTTTGAATACAGTTGCTGTGATTTTCTTTCCTATAAACCAGTATATTATCATATTTATAAATATTCCATATAATGGTAATTTAGAACTATGATGTCATAATTCTGGAAATGGGGGCTTCCGTATATGTATCCATTTTAGCAAAACCTTCATATGGTCATATCTTCTTTGTTTATCATCCGATTTTGTTAAGTCTTTCACCATTTTCCGATTTTTTCTGAACTCTCAATAAGAGAGTTTTGATGTATGAATTTAACTATAAAATTCGCACGCACATGCATTTTGCAATAATTAAACAATGTTACATGTGTTATTTAGGTATATTTAGAGATATTTAGGCATATTTAGAGAAATGTTAGTTTATTTTATAAAATGACAAGTCTATGAAAACGTCAATCGATATGATTAACTTGTTTGTCAGTCTGTACGTCAAAACAAGAACTTAAATCATGTAAAAATAACCCATTAATGACAGAATCGTGTAGCTGCATTTTTTTTTCTTTCCAATGATATATTTTTTATATAAATGTGATCAAACGTGTTCACGATTTTGTTTTAAAAAATTGCGATGATTATATGTGTACCGTAGTATAAATGAATGCAAAATTATTGAAAAACGGTTAATTTCATGAAAAAATGCTTTCAATAATATAAATAATGAAATAAAAAGTGTGTGTTGTCAATTCATAATGAACGTCCTATTAAAATGTATAAAATATAAGTATACTAGAAAACAACAAATAGTATAAGCGAAATATGTAACTTGTTTGAGGGCGTAAACTATTTGACACCAAAGTGTAAATAAAATAAAAAAATAGTTGTCTAACAATCGACAACGACTAGAGGCAATATACTAGTATGTTATAGGGAGCACAAACAGTATCATGATGCGCTGTCCGAAATAGACGTTATTCCATATTACAAGTATATTGAAACTGCAACAGTTGAAGCCTGTTTGTTTGTATGTTTGTTTGTTTGTTTGTTTGTGTGTTTGTTTGTTTGTTTGTTTGTTTGTTTGTTTGTTTGTTTGTTTGTTTGTTGTTAGTTTGTTTGTTTGTTTGTTTGAGAGTTAGTTAGTTTGTTAGTTTGTTTGGTGTGTTTTAGCACATTTTAGGCTATGTATGTGGTGGAGGCAGATCACCCACTTACTCATGCGTAGAACCAGTACTGTATACCACCGCCATCTGCCCCCACCCCCACTCCCACCACCCCACCCCAATACCCCCTCCCGACTCTCGACCATAATTACAAATTGAAATATATTGTTTATGTCGGTCATTAGTTACACTGTTTAATAATGTTGTTTGTATTGTATTGTATTGTATTGTACATGTTCCTCATGTTTGCACCATGTTGATGCCTGAGAGTAATAAAGTTTTATTGTATGTTGTTGTTGTAAGATATACATTATTGGTTCCTACAAGCTAGGCCACCACCAAAATAACCATATCCATCTCGAATAGTTGACAACACTCGCAAAAGGGTACTATAGAGTTCACAGCAATTAAAAGCTAGTGTTTGATGGTTGCCCCGGATGTGTATATAGCCAACAATTCTTTTCCCCCCTAAATATGTTTAATCCCTTATATGTATTTATATATTTCTGCGCTTCTTATACAACTAATATGTAGCAGCAGATGGTAAATCATATTTGCACAAAATCACGATAGTGTAAACGATAGTGGAAACATTTTATTTCAAACTTTCACTTCCATTTACATATAAAAATAAATAATTTACATCTAAAAATAAATTTAAACAGAAGTGTAGCCATGATGATGATGAAATCAAGATCACCCTAGCCTGCATTGACGATGGGTATTCTTATCGGGGATGTGCTTTTTCAAGAAGAATATATGGTACCTGAGGTCATCAAAATAAGATGTCTATAGACGTGAAAACTCTGTACAATGATTCAAGTTCTTTCGTTGGTGTTTTATCTCATTTATAGCACATTTTAGGCTATATATGTTCATGGTGAATCAAATGTATCAGTTAATCGATATATATAACAAATTTTACCGAAATAATAGGACAAATGCAAATCCCGCTAGAGGCATAGAGGTAGGACCTAACACCCCTCTGCATGTTCATTGTGTCCTCTTTTTTGGCATACTCATAAAGGTCTTCATGTGTAAACATTGGATAGCACCATATAATATGCAGCAACACTGCAGTTCTGCAGGTTAGAAGGCTCTAGGCTCATTGAACTAATGTGTCGATTTTGAAATTTTGAAAAATATAGTAATCGCCAAAACTACCAGTATATATGTCGATACAAAATGCACGTGTTATAATGTATCTAAATTGCTTCTTCGCCACCGAGGAACTGGCTCATATGGAAAAAGCAGCTAAATTCTTTTTTGGGTTTTCAAGAGGCTTACAATTATACTTCACTAAAGGGCTGACATATATACGTCATCAAGCTGCTTCCATACACCTCGCTTGCACGTCTTTTAGTGATAGTGTGTGTTCTTGTCTTTATTTAAATAATATAGTGCAATAGTCCAAACCGGTGGAGACTTATCCAGAAACACATACTTATTTAAAGGGACACAAGGCAATATTGATTTGGATTTGTGTAAAACTCGCGGAGTCCAGTTAGTTTGTCTACACAAATTGCATGTGTTGAATCATTGATATTAATTATAAGAATAGTATAAAGCCAACAGTTTTTCCATATTTCTAACTGTTGATTATATTTCACCAATAATATATTTAAACCTATGGTAGAATAAAGACTAAAAGTTGAAAACTCACAATAGTATTTACATATATATGCAAGCAGGCTTAAAGTCAAAACGATACTGGATTAATAAAACGAGAGGCTTATTTTAATGCTTTATCGAAACTTCAAGATTGCCGTGTGTCTCTTTAACTGATCAGAAACCCGAAACTCTTTTCGGACCAATGACTGGCGAATTAAAGGAATGTTCGAATCGAGACCGAACAGCTACATGAGTTATTACATATTGGCATGGTTGGGATTAATTTGCTGATTAATTGGTTGTTCTGATCAGTTGTATTGACTTCGTGCTGGTGTATGGACTTCGTGCTGTTTGATTGAGCAGTTCGCGTTTGTGTATTTGTTTCGTCTCTGACTCAAGTTCCACCTTTACCTGAAATATAGAAGACGTCATATATTATCTCTAAAGTGTGGAACTCATTTCCTTGTCATATAACACTGCCCAATCTGTTAATCATTTCCAAACGTTGTAGGCGTATTTACTGTGAATTCAACAAGCCATATATCAGCAAGTCTACTACTGAATATACTTCAACCCATTGTACATGTATATCCCATTTGTTTTGCAAGTATTGTATATATACTCAGTTGCAAAAGAAAGTGGAGTTTTGTTTAGATTTAATTGCATAAAGTTTATTTTAGAATCAAATTGACAAATTCCAAAATGAATATGCCATGTTTGGTACCAAAGTTTTAATCATTCCATTGCCAATATCATGTTGTCATTTGTTTTTCAATAGGTCGAATCAATAGGGGACTGTCGATAAACAGCATGGTGTGTAATGTAAAATTTTCAAATTGTCCAGTTTATTTTGCAACTGAGTATATATTTTTGAGGGCCTCATGCAAGATTGCATTGCATCAAATGAGTTAACTCTTTAAATAAAGTGGTTATTATTGTCATTATTCTCATATCATCATCATCATCATCATCATCATCATCATCATCATCATCATCAGTATCATCATCATCATCAACACCACCATCATCATCAAAATCATCATCATCATCATCATCATCATCATCATCATCATCATCATCATCATCATCATCATTATTATTATTATTATTATTATTATTATTAGATCATGGTGGTGTAAATATAGCCAGATATAATATAGTAACATGTACAGACTATCAGATCATGGTGTAAATATAGCCTGATATAATAAAGTAACATGTACAGACTATCAGATCATGGTGTAAATATAGCCTGATATAATAAAGTAACATGTACAGACTATCAGATCATGGTGGTGTAAATATAGCCTGATATAATAAAGTAACATGTACAGACTATCAGATCACGGTGTAAATATAGTCTGATATAATATAGTAACCTGTACAGACTATCAGATCATGGTGGTGTAAATATAGTCAGATATAATATAGTAACATGAACAGACTATCAGATCAAATGTGTCCATTAAAACATGTATGTAAACACAGGTTGACGCCAGCACGTATACTATTGACTATCAGATCACGGTGTAAATATAGTCTGATATAATATAGTAGCATGTACAGACTATCAGATCACGGTGTAAATATAGTCCGATATAATATAGTAACATGAATAGACTATCAGATCAAATGTGTCCATTAAAACATTTATGTAAACACACGTTGACGCCAGCACGTATACTATTGACTATCAGATCACGGTGTAAATATAGTCTGATATAATATAGTAACATGTACAGACTATCAGATCACGGTGTTACGGAATCCTGTTAGGGCCATCGCGATCTCGCGTTTTCAATTTCGCGAGAATGCGAGATTGCGAAATAAATTTCGCATTCTCGTCCTATTCTACCTTGAAAAAAAACGCGAAGTTTGCAAGCCAAACCTCGCGATTTTATCACGTTTTCATTTGGACGAGATTGCGAGAATGCGAAATAAATCTCGCATTCTCGCCGTATTCTACAATGAAAAAAAAACGCGAGATTTGGAATCAAACTTGGTGCAAACCTCGCGATTTTATATCGGCATATTGTACAATGAAAAAAACGCGAGGATTGCATATCAAACTTCGTGTAAACCTCGCAGTTTTATTCTTATTAGATTCGAGAATAAGAAATATGTTTTCTTGTTTTTGCCCTCTGGTACATCGGAGAAAAAACCGCGAGGTTTGCTAACCCAAACTTCACGTAATTCTCGCGTTTTTTTCATGGTACAATCGGCCGATGTAAAAGCGCGAGGTTTGCACGAAGCTTGATTTGCAAATCTCGCGTTTTTTTCATTGTAGAATACGGCGAGAATGCGAGATTTATTTCGCATTCTCGCGATCTCGTCCAAATGAAAACGTGATAAAATCGAGAGGTTTTGCGCGAAGTTTGGATTGTAAACCTCGCGTTTTTTTCAATGTAGAATAGGACGAGAATGCGAAATTTATTTCGCAATCTCGCAATCTCGCGAAATTGAAAACGCGAGATCGCGATGGCCCTAACAGGATTCCGTACGGTGTAAATATAGTCTGATATAATATAGTAACATGTACAGACTATCAGATCACGGTGTAAATATAGTCTGATATAATACAGTAACATGTACAGACTATCAGATCATGGTGTAAATATAGTCTGATATAATACAGTAACTTGTATAGACTATCAGATCACGGTGTAAATATAGTCTGATATAATACAGTAACTTGTATAGACTATCAGATCATGGTGGTGTAAATATAGTCTGATATAATACAGTAACTTGTACAGACTATCAGATCACGGTGTAATATAGTCTGATATAAGATAGTGACATGTACAGACTTTCAGATCCTGGTGGTGTAAATATTTCTAAAAGTGCATGTTACTAATTAGCTCTGTCTAGCGATATACAATGTTTTAATATATGTAACCGACGAATAAATTCAACGAAGAATACACTTCTAAAATTCAATATCTACTGAAGTCAGTTTCATGTTGTATATATCTTTCAACTGTTTATATAGTTGCGTTCCCGCATGTTTACAATCTCGTCCACCATTTTTTTATACATACTTTTAAAGTCTGATTAGTATTTGTACCGTAAAAGTAGTAAAATACCTGAGTTGTAGATCTAACAAATGCTGCTATATGTTGCCATATGTTACCAAATGTTGCCAAATATTACCATATGTTACCAAATGTTGCCAAATATTACCATATGTTACCAAATGTTGCCAAATGTTACCATATGTTCCAAAATGTTGCCAAATGTTACCATATGTTCCCAAATGTTGCCAAAAGTTACCAAATGTTGCCATATGTTACCAAGTGTTGCCAAATGTTACCAAATATTGCCAAATGTTACCAAATGTTACCAAATGTTGCCAAAATGTTACCAACTGTTACCAACTGTTACCAACTGTTGCCAAATGTTACCAAATATTGCCAACATAAGGAGCAAACTTAAATAATTAAATACAATACATAGTTTATAAGATATACCTACAGTGTGAAAACATATGTACCATAACCTAACAATGTTATTTTTTAAACATCGATTATTGTAAAATGTGTCCGTAATTAAGGATGTGTTTAACTAAGTTAATCATTAAAACATTTATGTAAACACACGTTGACGCCAGCACGTATACAACAATTGGGGCTCGAAAACAGCACTACATTATATGTCAACTTAGAGAATATTTAGAGAGTAATCAAATAAATAAAGGTGGGTGGGAAGGAGTGGACGTGGGTGTTTAATGGTTAATGAAATCATATTTTAGTTGAAAATAGTATCATACCTAACAGCCGAAATATTAAAGTTTTGACGAGGTGGTGTTTTTCCCTATTTAAAGTCCTTCTGGTCACAGCAGAAAATTGTACTTAAGTGAAATGTTCTATGTACCACTTATTTTTCTGTTGTCCTGGTATATACTATTTATGTTTTATTTCAAGTGTTTCTTAAAATGAAAAAAAAAATAATAATAAAAATGCTTACGCCTACAAGCGCCCCCAGCATAATGCACGTCTGTGGACACCGTCACGTTTGAAAGGCAATTGATAAATGCCAAAACAAAACGATGCATAGCACAGTATAATCAGCTGATTATTAAAAGTCTATGCGTGGATGAGTATGGCATGTACGCATCCGCATATTACTAAGGAGACTATGCGTGGATGAGTATGGCATGTACGAATCATGAGTATGGCATGTACGAATCAGCATATTACTAAGGAGGCTATCCGTGGATGAGTATGGCATGTGCGAATCAGCATATTACTAAGGAGGCTATGCGTGGATGAGTATGGCATGTACGAATCAGCATATTACTAAGGAGACTATGCGTGGATGAGTATGGCATGTACGAATCAGCATATTACTAAGGAGACTATGCGTGGACGAGTATGGCATGTACGAATCAGCATATTACTAAGGAGACTATGCATGGATGAGTATGGCATGTACGAATCAGCATATTACTAAGGAGACTATGCGTGGACGAGTATGGCATGTGCGAATCAGCATATTACTAAGGAGGCTATGCGTGGATGAGTATGGCATGTACGAATCAGCATATTACTAAGGAGACTATGCGTGGATGAGTATGGCATGTACGAATCAGCATATTACTAAGGAGACTATGCGTGGATGAGTATGGCATGTACGAATCAGCATATTACTAAGGAGGCTATGCATGGATGAGTATGGCATGTACGAATCAGCATATTACTAAGGAGACTATGCGTGGATGAGTATGGCATGTACGAATCAGCATATTACTAAGGAGGCTATGCATGGATGAGTATGGCATGTACGAATCAGCATATTACTAAGGAGACTATGCGTGGATGAGTATGGCATGTACGAATCAGCATATTACTAAGGAGGCTATGCATGGATGAGTATGGCATGTACGAATCAGCATATTACTAAGGAGGCTATGCGTGGATGAGTATGGCATGTGCGAATCAGCATATTACTAAGGAGGCTATGCATGGATGAGTATGGCATGTACGAATCAGCATATTACTAAGGAGACTATGCGTGGATGAGTATGGCATGTACGAATCAGCATATTACTAAGGAGGCTATCCGTGGATGAGTATGGCATGTGCGAATCAGCATATTACTAAGGAGGCTATGCGTGGATGAGTATGGCATGTACGAATCAGCATATTACTAAGGAGACTATGCGTGGATGAGTATGGCATGTACGAATCAGCATATTACTAAGGAGACTATGCGTGGATGAGTATGGCATGTACGAATCAGCATATTACTAAGGAGACTATGCGTGGATGAGTATGGCATGTACGAATCAGCGTATTATTAGGGAGGCTATGCGTGGATGAGTATGACATGTACGAATCAGCATATTACTAAGGAGACTATGCGTGGACGAGTATGGCATGTACGAATCAACATATTACTAAGGAGACTATGCGTGGACGAGTATGGCATGTACGAATCAGCAATCAGCATATTACTAAGGAGACTATGCATGGATGAGTATGGCATGTACGAATCAGCATATTACTAAGGAGACTATGCATGGATGAGTATGGCATGTACGAATCAGCGTATTATAAGGGAGGCTATGCATGGATGAGTATGGCATGTACGAATCAGCGTATTATAAGGGAGGCTATGCATGGATGAGTATGGCATGTACGAATCAGCATATTACTAAGGAGACTATGCATGGATGAGTATGGCATGTACGAATCAGCGTATTATAAGGGAGGCTATGCATGGATGAGTATGGCATGTACGAATCAGCGTATTATAAGGGAGGCTATGCATGGATGAGTATGGCATGTACGAATCAGCATATTACTAAGGAGACTATGCGTGGATGAGTATGACATGCACGAAACAACACATTACTAAGGAGGCTTTGGGTGGATGAGTACAGCATATACGAAGCAACACAGTACTAAGGATGCTATGCGTGGATTAGTATGGCCTGTACAAAGCTACATATTATTAAGGAGGCTGTGAGTGGATGAGTGTGAGTATGGCATGTAAGAGGCAACATATTACTAAGGAGGCTATGCGTGGATGAGTATGATATATACGAAGCAACACATTACTAAGGAGGCTATGCGTGGATGAGTGTGAGTTGGCATGTACGAAGCAACACATTACTAAGGAGGCTATGTGTGGATGAGTATGGCATGTACGAAGCAACACATTACTAAGGAGGCTATGTGTTAATGAGTATGGCATGTACGAAGCAACACATTACTAAGGAGGCTATGCGTGGATGGGTATGGCATGTACGAAGCAACACGTTACTAAGAAAGATATGTGTGGATGAGTCTGGCATTTACGAAGCTACATATTATAAAGGAAGCTGTACGTGGATGAGTGTGAGTATGGCATGTACGAAGCAACATATTACTAAGGAGGCTATGCGTGGATGAATGTGAGTATGGCATGTACGAAGCAACACATTACTAAGGAGGCTATGCGTGGATGAGTGTGGCATGTACGATACAACACATTACTAAGGAAGATATGCGTGGATGAGTCTGGCATGTACGAAGCAACACATTACTAAGGAGGCTATGCGTGGATGAGTATGGCATGTACGAAGCAATACATTACTAAGGAGGCTATGTGTGGATGAGTCTGGCATGTACGAAGCAAAACATTACTAAGGAGGCTATGCGTGGATGAGTATGGCATGTACGAAGCAACACATTACTAAGGAGGCTATTCGTGGATGAGTATGGCATGTACGAAGCAACACATTACTAAGGAGCATATGTGTGGATGAGTCTGGCATGTACGAAGCAACACATTAATAAGGAGGTTATGCGTGGAAGAGTGTGCGATGTACGAAGCAACACATTACTAAGGAGGCTATGCGTGGATGAGTATGGCATGTACGAAGCAACGCATTACCAAGGAGGCGATGCGTGGATGAGTGAGGCATGTACGAAGCAACACATTACTAAATAGGTTATGCGTGGATGAGTGTGGCATGTGCGAATCAGCATATTACTAAGGAGACTATGCATGGATGAGTATGGCATGTACGAATCAGCATATTACTAAGGAGACTATGCATGGATGAGTATGGCATGTACGAATCAGCATATTACTAAGGAGACTATGCATGGATGAGTATGGCATGTACGAATCAGCATATTACTAAGGAGACTATGCATGGATGAGTATGGCATGTACGAATCAGCATATTACTAAGGAGACTATGCATGGATGAGTATGGCATGTACGAATCAGCATATTACTAAGGAGACTATGCGTGGATGAGTATGACATGCACGAAACAACACATTACTAAGGAGGCTTTGGGTGGATGAGTACAGCATATACGAAGCAACACAGTACTAAGGATGCTATGCGTGGATTAGTATGGCCTGTACAAAGCTACATATTATTAAGGAGGCTGTGAGTGGATGAGTGTGAGTATGGCATGTAAGAAGCAACATATTACTAAGGAGGCTATGCGTGGATGAGTGTGAGTTTGCATGTACGAAGCAACATATTACTAAGGAGGCTATGCGTGGATGAGTATGGCATGTACGAAGCAACACGTTACTAATATACGAAGCAACACATTACTAAGGAGGCTATGCGTGGATGAGTGTGAGTTTGCATGTACGAAGCAACACATTACTAAGGAGGCTATGCGTGGATGAGTATGGCATGTACGAAGCAACACGTTACTAAGGAAGATATGTGTGGATGAGTCTGGCATTTACGAAGCGACATATTATAAAGGAAGCTGTACGTGGATGAGTGTGAGTATGGCATGTACGAAGCAACATATTACTAAGGAGGCTATGCGTGGATGAATGTGAGTATGGCATGTACGAAGCAACACATTACTAAGGAGGCTATGCGTGGATGAGTGTGGCATGTACGATACAACACATTACTAAGGAAGATATGCGTGGATGAGTCTGGCATGTACGAAGCAACACATTACTAAGGAGGCTATGCGTGGATGAGTATGGCATGTACGAAGCAATACATTACTAAGGAGGCTATGCGTGGATGAGTCTGGCATGTACGAAGCAAAACATTACTTAGGAGGCTATGCGTGGATGAGTATGGCATGTACGAAGCAACACATTACTAAGGAGGCTATTCGTGGATGAGTATGGCATGTACGAAGCAACACATTACTAAGGAGCATATGTGTAGATGAGTCTGGCATGTACGAAGCAACACATTAATAAGGAGGTTATGCGTGGAAGAGTGTGCGATGTACGAAGCAATACATTACTAAGGAGGCTATGCGTGGATGAGTATGGCATGTACGAAGCAACGCATTACCAAGGAGGCGATGCGTGGATGAGTGAGGCATGTACGAAGCAACACATTACTAAATAGGTTATGCGTGGATGAGTGTGGCATGTGCGAATCAGCATATTACTAAGGAGACTATGCATGGATGAGTATGGCATGTACGAATCAGCATATTACTAAGGAGACTATGCATGGATGAGTATGGCATGTACGAATCAGCATATTACTAAGGAGACTATGCATGGATGAGTATGGCATGTACGAATCAGCATATTACTAAGGAGACTATGCATGGATGAGTATGGCATGTACGAATCAGCATATTACTAAGGAGACTATGCGTGGATGAGTCTGGCATGTACGAAGCAACACATTACTAAGGAGGCTATGCGTGGACGAGTATGGCATGTACGAAGCAACACATTACTAAGGAGGCTATGCGTGGATGAGTATGGCATGTACGAAACAACACATTACTAAGGAAGATATGCGTGGATGAGTCTGGCATGTACGAAGCAACACATTACTAAGGAGGCTATGCGTGGATGAGTATGGCATGTACGAAGCAATACATTACTAAGGAGGCTATGCGTGGATGAGTCTGGCATGTACGAAGCAAAACATTACTAAGGAGGCTATGCGTGGATGAGTATGGCATGTACGAAGCAACACATTACTAAGGAGGCTATGCGTGGATGAGTATGGCATGTACGAAGCAATACATTACTAAGGAGGCTATGCGTGGATGAGTCTGGCATGTACGAAGCAAAACATTACTAAGGAGGCTATGCGTGGATGAGTATGGCATGTACGAAGCAACACATTACTAAGGAGGCTATTCGTGGATGAGTATGGCATGTACGAAGCAACACATTACTAAGGAACATATGTGTGGATGAGTCTGGCATGTACGAAGCAACACATTAATAAGGAGGTTATGCGTGGAAGAGTGTGCGATGTACGAAGCAACACATTACTAAGGAGGCTATGCGTGGATGAGTATGGCATGTACGAAGCAACGCATTACCAAGGAGGCGATGCGTGGATGAGTGAGGCATGTACGAAGCAACACATTACTAAATAGGTTATGCGTGGATGAGTGTGGCATGTGCGAAGCAACACCTAACTAAGTAGGCTATGCATGGGTGAGTGTGGCATATACGAAGCAACATATTACTATGAAGTCTATGTTTGGATGCGTATGGCCATAAGAAGCGGGTGTGCTTGATATGGAAACATCAGTGTCAAAATACAACTGGGTATCGACCATAATGCTACTCTACACAGCAATATGCAATATTTATGTGCAATCGAGTTCCTAAATAAATCAGATTCTAATATATATACAGTGATCGTATAAAAGTCCGTACGTACATAAACATAAACACAACGTGAAATAATTATGTATACAACACAGAACATGCACATATGAGTCACAGAAAGCAAATAAAACGCAACACTAATTATTCAAACACGACAAACGCATGCAATGCATACATAGAACATAAAAGCATGACTACATCGTAAACAAATCTAAGATGCGTGGGTGTCATATCAGTACAACTCAACATAGTATAAAGTATACATCACGTGGATATTCACTCAGAAACAGTATATACATTGAATATTTACACCACAGTAGTGGCTTTATTTGAATATCCCCACAGTGTCATACAACCCTTAATTACATATTCACAAAATAGCGCTTAAAGAGGATGTAGGCATACGGCAAAACACTCTTTATTATTGAGAGTTCTGAAAAACTTGATCAAAGCTGAACGAATTATCATCAAAATCGGATGATAAACAAAAGAAGATATGATCATTTGAAAGTTCTTTTGAAACGCATATTGAAGCCGCGAGTTTAAGAACTATGGCGTCATACTTCTCAAAATGGTGGCTCCCATATTAGTTTTAGACATTACGTGGTCCCGCCTTAATTTCATTAAGCGATAGGAAATTTTATAGCAGGCTTTTATAAGGGACATTTCGACAATAAAACACGTTTGAAAACATTTTTTATTGAAAAAATGCGATAACCTGTTTAAAATAAATTACCTATTAAATTTTAATTTTACAATATGCAAACTGTTTAAGCTGTGATTACGGTTTTATTTCATGCCCCAGCCAACCCCGTTTTCGCTGTTTGGAAATGGATTTAGATGGGGTATGAAAGTTAATACTCGAACCATGTAATGACACTTTCATATGGTCATAACTTCTTTGTATAATATCCGAATTTGATCATTCATACACCTTTTTCCAAGTTCTTCAGAACTCTCCCTATTAAAAACTTAAAGATAAATGTTTAGCTATGTCACGACATTCACACATTAGCAGCTTTACTTGAATATTCACGTAGTTTTGGCTTTACTTTAATAATCACACAGTAACAGGTGTACTTCAATAATCACACAGTAACAGCTTTACTTTAATATTCACACAGTAGCAGCTTTACTTTAATATTCACACAGTAGCAGCTTTACTTTAATAATCACACAAAAGCAGCTTTACTTTAATAGTCACACAGTAGCAGCTTACTTTAATAATCGCACAGTAGCGGCTTTACTTTAATAGTAACACAGTAGCAGCTCACTTTAATACACAGTAGCAGCTCTTTACTTTAATAGTCACACAGAAACAGCTTACTTTAATAACCACACAGTAGCAGCTTTACTTTAATATTCACACACTAGCAGCTTTACTTTAATTATCACACAGTAGCAGCTTGACTTTAATAATAACACAGTAGCAGCTCTTTACTTTAATAGTCACACAGAAACAGCTTTACTTTAATAATCACACAGTAGCAGCTTTACTTTAATATTCACACAGTAGCAGCTATACTTTAATTATCACACAGAAGCAGCTTTAATTAATTATCACACAGAAGCAGTTTTACTGTAATTATCACACAGTAGTAACTTTACTTTAATATTCACTCAGAAGCAGCTTTACATTAATTATCTCACATAAGCAGCTTTACTGTAATTATCACTCAGTAGTAACTTTACTTTAATATTCACACAGTAGCAGCTTTACTTTAATTATCACACAGAAGCAGCTTTACTTTAATAATCACACAGGAGCAGCTTCACATAATTATCACACATAAGCAGCTTTACTCTAATTATCTCACAGTAGTAACTTTACTTTAATATTCACTCAGAAGCAACTTTACATTAATTATCTCACAGAAGCAGCTTTACTTTAATAATCACACAGGAGCAGCTTCACATAATTATCACACATAAGCAGCTTTACTCTAATTATCTCACAGTAGTAACTTTACTTTAATATTCACTCAGAAGCAACTATACATTAATTATCTCACAGAAGCAGCTTTACTTTAATATTCACAGCGTCATACGATCCTTGCTTGGATATTCACACACAATTGTGCTTTTATGCTGAAAGTAGGTACAAAATTCAAACAGGAAATGTAGCATTTACAGAACTTAGCCATCCAAAAACACGCATTCAAAATAAACAACAATTCCACATACATAAAAGGGTTGACCACAGCGGTACCGCCTCGGAACGGTCAGTGGCAAAAAAAGTGGGTAGCAACCACAATTGTGTGTGATTTCTGCAACTTGCTTGTGGACACGCTTACACATCTTTGTTGGGGGATTTTCATACATGCGGTATTGCCAGAGATTGTGGTCACACTTAAAACAAACTGTACAAAACATAAACAAGGATTTCAAATTACTTTTGTGGCGAAAACGGTATTACCGTTTTTCAGCCATATGCTATGTCTCATAGACCGGATACATCGTTTTAGCGCACCACGCGGATGTACCACATTTTTTCAAGACCAGACCTATTTTAGGTCATACTACACCAATTCATTTTCCATAGGCCTACCTTATAGCTCTAAGCTCTATACTGAGTTCCCTAATATAGGAAGCTAAATTTTTTATTACTTGTTTTGAAAGACCTATCTTAGTTTTATCAAAGAAACATACAGAAGCCATACGACCAGTATGTTTTGAAAAAGCTGTTTTGGTCGGATGGTGCTGACCCACATACTTGCATGTAGAAACATGAGGAAAATGTAAAATATATTTCTTTCTTTGATTATGCAACACATTATGAATACATTGCACAAATGTATGATTTGACCTTTATAAGTACTCTTCAAAAGTTGAATTTTAATTTTTTAGCAAGATTTTTTGGTTTGTTTACCTTGACAACCAATCAAAATCAAGAGATTCTGTGTAATTTTCCTGCCCGCTGATTGGTTGGTAATTGGTGTAGTCTGATCTGTACTAAACGCAGTGATTTGTCTAGATTTTTGCGACGCTTGTAATGTTTGAAATCAAGCGTCACAGATGATCAAGACTATTGCTCAGTTAGTGTTGATCATCTTCGACGCTTGATTGTAAATAGACAAACCCTGAACTAAATAATAATAAAACAAACTCCTGTTTTTATTTTCACGACAGTTTGTTGACCCTCCCATTACATCATTATTCGCGTTATAATTTGAATTGTCAATCATCAGGTCGATTAGGTTGCACTTCCGGATCTTTTGATTAGCAAAATGCGGTGCTTTTAGAAATCGTCAGTAATATGGCAGAGAATCATATTGATAGAACGGTATCATATATGAATTTTAAAACTATTTTAATATAATTTATTTATAAGAAAATAAAACATTAATTTAATAATGTCTATTGTTTAATCTTTTAATTTACATATTCTACTTCTGTTTATTTATAACAAAACTCATTAAAAATACAATTTATATAATTTAATAGATAACTTGGACTATCCTTATTTTTCTTCCGGGCTCTACGTGTTTTCCTTAAGGAAAGATGGAACATGGAATTTAATTTTGCTCAATTCACAACATTGAATACTGAGTTTGAATCTTGCGAGCTAAGACACTAAAGTAAGGTATGTATTATGATTTGTGCAGACGCATCACATAATGTCATTATTCGGAAGTTTGTTGTCAAACAAGGAATTATTTTGTATTGTTGACAAAATAGCGTAATATATCAGAATTTAAAATTTTGTTGTGACAGGAATGGGTTTCTCTAACTCAATATGCGAAGTTTTTAAGTTGATTGAATAATAGTACAGAATTGATATTATTATTATATTAATTTCTATTAAATAGTGAGAATATATAATATTTTGCAGATTCTGACATTGAAAAATCAATATATATATATAAATATATATATATATATAAGGGTGAGAAAATACATACATCTATAAAATACCTTTCAAAAAGTACTGGATCCCCGAGGGGATATGAAAATGTTGGAAAAAATTAATAGATGGGGAAAAAAACATTTATACAGTGCTACAGTTTATAAAAATCCAAGCGCTTTCGGCTTACGCCTTCATCAGGGTTGCACAAACACGAAAATAACAAATACGAAACAAAAAAACACTAAAATACACGGCAGTTTAAATATAACTCTTTAAAAAAACAACTTATCGTTTGGCATTGCTGCAGAAACTGGTTATTTTGAATAGACTCTGGAGCCAAATGTAATACTAATAAAAGAATAGGGTAGGGTTTGTAGGGTTGAAAAGTAGGGTTTGTGTTATCTTTTTCACATTTTTACTCTCTCTTCATAACTAAATGTCAGGGTACAGTTTTACCCTCATCCAACCAGATATGTTCTTTTATTAGTATCACATTTGGCTCCAGAGTGCCTATTCAGAATAACCAGTTTCTGCAACAATGCCAAACGATAAGTTGTGTTTTAAAGAGTTATATTTAAACTGCCGTGTATTTTAGTGTTTTTTGTTTCGTATTTGTTATTTTCGTGTTTGTGTACCCCTGATGAAGGCGAAAAGCCGAAAGCGCTTGGGTTTTTATAAACTGTAGCACTGTATAAATGTTTTTTCCCCATCTATATATATATATATATAACGATAAGTTGTTTTTTAAAGAGTTATATTTAAACTGCCGTGTATTCTAGTGTTTTTTGTTTCGTATTTGTTATTTTCGTGTTTGTGTACCCCTGATGAAGGCGTAAAGCCGAAAGCGCTTGGGTTTTTATAAACTGTAGCACTGTATAAATGTTTTTTTCCCCATCTATATATATATATATATATATAGTTTGTAACCCGTTTTATGAGAATCTTAAATTTGAGAACTATTGGGGGACTGTAATAGTTTGTTGAGACTGTTGAACTTGAGTTTAGAAATGTGAGAACATGTATTCAAATAATTGAGAATATGGGATATCTGACCATGAGAGTATCATACTGACTCTGTATAGTTAAATCGAATTATTTGAGAGCTTTATTTGAGAACTTGACAATATTTGAGAACTTAAATAGTTTGTTGAGACTATTGGACTTGGGATAGATTTAGAAAAGTGAGAAACGTATAACACGAATCATTTCGCCAATAACAATCATAAACATTTATACAATCTTTAATCTTAACTATAGGAACATCTCAAAACCATTTGCTTGCTAATGTTTTCGCCATTCAGTACTCAGTACTTTGATTATTTAAAGATATGTAAAAGCGACAGAAACACTTGTATTTTTAAAAGAAACTAACCTGACGGAAACATTACACTAAGCAAACGTTTATCAAACTTTATCCAGGTCATATAATAATTTATATGTGCCGATTAAAAGTATAGGTTTCTTGACGTGTTTTTAAAATACCTGTGATTAAATATGCGTAAAATGAATTATGAGTTGGTAACTCTTAATTCGACGCTCCAGTTTCATGGTTTGGCCTGGCTGTTTTAAGCCATTTATATTGTGTGTAGACAATTGTGTCTATAGAGTTTGGATTCTCAAAATGTTTGAGTTATATAGATACTTTTATTGACTTAAACTATTACAGTTTTTCATCATTACAAATATATGATAATTATAATATACACACACGTGACAGATATTAATATTGCAAATACAACAGAATAATCACTACGTTTTTTTTGTTTCATACATATTTAAACAATCAAAAACATACACATATTATGGTATGTCAATGACAAACGAGAATGTTCTAAAATAAGATATCTAGTGGGGTTTTTTAGTCTGTTAAAATGGATGTAGATAGCCTTAGTACAAGTGCATACTTAAACTAAGAATAATCTTTTTGTTTAATGACTGCAACAATTCCACAAATTTAAACATGCTTGGTCTAGCTGTGTAATATTTAGGAATGTATGTGTTTCTAATGTTAGAGTAAATAGTACAGATCAAAATAAAATGGTACTCGTCTTCAATATCGTTAGTGTTACAAATTTCGCACACTCTTTCGTTTCTCTCTGTTCTCCCTCTTGAGTATCTCCCTGTTTCTATTCTTAAACAATGAGCGGATAATCTTATTTTTGTTATACAACTTCCTAATTGTTTGGAGCATAATGTTTCTAGATATGTTTCAAAATCAAAATTCTCTTTCACCACCTTATATAGCATTAAAACTCTACTGCCTTCTATATCAGATCTCCATTGTTGCATGAAATTATCTATTAATCTTTGTTTAAATATTAAAGGAAATAGTTTAAAACTAACACTCATGGGATTATCCCAGACATTATTTAAACCGTTACTGTTTAGGATAAACCTTATATTAGTTAGCCAATTCTTCGCGCCCTTATTACAGTTAGATAACAAGTCCTCATATATTGCTTTTAGTATAATGTTCTCTGAAGACAATAGTTTATACCAATATTTGATCATTTTTACATATTTATTAATGTATAAGGGGTAACGAGAGAGCTCTCCGTAAATACCAGCATTGCTTGTGGTAAGTTTAACACCTAAAATAATTTATATATACATCGTCGTCAGTAGGTTTAGAAACGGTGTACTTCTGTTCTTAATTTTGGTGTTGATGGCGGGATAGCTAATTTAACTTTAGCATTATTATTTCAAAATAGTTTCTATACAGAAACAAGTATAATAAAACCATCCTTAATATTGATGTGATTTATGAGATGAGATTTATATTATAGGACAATTTTAAGAAGAACTGATTGCGTTTTTAAAGAACAAACTTGACCGACATAATGCCAAATGAAACCTTTTTGACACTTGAGAAATAGAGTTAAACTTTGATTAATCACTATCACTTTCATAGCTGATGGTACTATACTATGTGTTCTTTCTTTTTTTAACTTCTCTTTGATTCTATTAAGCTAAACGTTCTTTTCAATACATTTTATAGGAAGTTGTCGTTGCACATCATTGCATAATTATTGATTTTATACATTATTGTATTGAAAAGAAATAACATGTTAAAAAAATAAAAATATACACAGCACATTTCTTGTTAATATGTAACAAATAAAATATACATTAAACAATACACTAAAATGGTTAGCAATGCATTCATTACACAACACAAGCCAGTGTGTAGCGTATAAAATGTATTCATAAAACAGCAGACCTAATTTTGTAGCAAATATAATTATCCATTACACAGCACGCGCCCACGTGTAGCAAACAAAATACAACACTACTAAATAAATTTAATAAATGTAATTCGGATTAATATATATACAGGATAAACGCACGTGTCCTCTGGAGGCACGAGACACTCTTAGGAGTGTCAGCAAAACACAGAAAGGTTGATGGATTTAATATATAGCATAACACATATAACACATAAAACCAAAGTCTGACTGGTGGTAAATAGCATAAAACGCAGCATACTAATAAAAGACACATGTGCATGAGGCAAGTGAAGCAAATAAAATCTACTCAGTTCAGATGGTTACTCATATTAAAAATGCTATACCAATGAAGCCCCAGTATAATGGCTATATTATATGTGTTTAGCAATATGCGAAGCCCTAAACTTTATATGTGCATGCCTTGGTGTTAATGTACACAAACAATCTGACATCATGAAGAAACAATATGAGAAACAACAGCAGAAGTCATCTAATACCATATATAAGGAATTACTCTCCTTCTGTTTAAGTTGTAAAGACTCTATTGTGCCCATCGCGTCAGGTCTACCTTGACGTGTTCGTTGGCGGACGGACTATAAACCTTAGAACTACACACACACACACATACACTGTTTAAGTTGTAATAAAGGATGCACTTGTCTAAGTATGTATTTAATGATGTATTATGGTGTGTGTTTTAATCAGGACATCACACGAGGTTTAAAAGGAACCGTAAAAGCAAAATTGTCCCTTTGCGTTAATTTGTATGGTGTATTACGTCATTTTCAACACATGTAAGGTTATATATGACGGTCGATTTTTTGTGGTGGAGGCAGACCACCCACTTTTCCTGGGTAGAACCAGTACTGTACACCTCCCGCCATCCTTAAGAATCGACACTTCCTCACTTACAAGTCGAGCTCCCAATGGGATTGAACCCGCAGCGGTGAGAGGCGAAGGTTTACAACGCAACGTCGTTAAGATGCTCCTTTGCGTTAACCTTTGGACAATAAACTCTCAGCGACAAAACAAAAGTACATATAATCTGAAAATTATCATAAATACCTAGACAATAAAAGGTAAAGCTTGTTGTTTTTAAAAGCATAATCGAAATGAATCTGAAATTGTGTCGCTATGTGTCGGAAAAAAATGTAACGCATGCAAGCAAGCCGTGTGGACATGTATAGTAAATATGCAAAAACCGGTACCACTATACTACATTGATATTGTAGGTTTAATTATTATAAAGAAAATACATTATTCCATCCGAGAATATAGCACACAATGCCGCCATGTTATGACGTAGCTTTCCAAGCATGCAATAGTATAGAGAAACACGATATGAAGTTGCAATAACGCAGACTGGCAGATACAGTGTACACAGTAACCTTCATCGAGTCACAATCAATACAACATATATTTAATGTACATTTATGATGATGCCGGAACATTTCCGCTTCAAACTTTTAAACTTTTAAACTTGAGATATGCAATCGTTCGTAAGACGCGAATTAATCCAAATCACGTGACCTAAAATGGACGCCGCCGCTGAAAGTTGCAATCTGCAAAGAGTTGAGATTTTGTGATAAATTCAACAACTGTGTTTTTAATAGTGACAAGACACATATGCATTTATGAATCTTGGTACCAACAAAGGACAGGAGATGCTGGTTGTGTATAAATGGTCCTGATTTTCCTGCAGTACAGTCTGATGGCAGCAAAGTATGACGACGATACGAACATAAATGAATACATAACGGCAATAGGGTAAGTATGTATTTGTGTGCGTGTTTATGTTTTATTTGGAAATAACAATTTGGTAATATAATGTTTAATATGTTTATTTCAGTCGATACCGTATTCATTTACTTCAAAGCTGTAAAAATAGGTTACACTATATATATATATATATATACACACACGCACAAAACGTGAACATTAGGCTCTTTACTGGGATATTCTTAGGGAGCAAAGGCTGAAGATATCATATAATATGTATGCCTTACATTAGTATTGATAGTTTGCAGAACGATAATTCATATTTATGCATGTATAACAATCATACAATGGTGCGAAATGTTTAACAAGTATATATACATGCATCATAATTCTGAAAAATGAAACGCATCCAACGACACACATGCATGCGTGGTCAGCTTTCGAAATATGCTTTTCTAGAATAGAAAAGCTTTCGGAAAAACATATGGAAAATATACACCACCATTACGACAAATCAGGTCAGCCTGACTTTGAAACGAAGAGATCCCCATGTACATTACATGGGCGACAAATCGATATCCCATTGCAGTTGCAGGCGGATTGCGTGGGCGAATCTTGCTTTATTTGTTTAACACTTGGATTTTCACATATTCAATTTTATTAAATGTCTCCTTATTGCAAACCCAGATAATACACACCATTGCTTTGTTTTAACGGCATTTACACATATTATATTTGCAATAGTCGTAGTTTAAATACGTGTATAACGTGTATAACAAAACCACGCACATGTACGTATCCTGTGTTACTATATATAGGTTTCGCATATTTGTTATAGGATTATCCTATATTTAATGTATATATAAGTATATATATAATATATATTAATGGAGAGAACTGTAACTATGGAGAGAACTGTAACTAATGTTGTAATAATGTGTAGTTCAATCCATTTGCATATGTTTCTATGAATATTGTGATGTTGAATTCATGTATTGTAACATATCTGCACTGAAATATTATTAAACTAAATTTAATATAGGCTTATCAAATATTTAAGCCAACATAGACATCAACGGAAAATAACCACAAACAACAATGCTTTCTTGGTAGCAAAACATCAGTTAAATGTCAAAGTAATGTTACTGTCTTAATTTAATATATTGTCTGATATGTTTGTGGTATTGTGGTGACAATGCCACAAAGAATCAGGTATATTTAACGTTGTATATTTCTTTTTATTCTCCTTTGAATATATTTCTTTAATGTGCGAGTTTGCAATAAGGCAATGCGTTTTATTCCAATTTCAAATGTCAACATATTTGGTATATATAGTCGGTTTCTCTAATTATGCTCTACTCTAACATATAGCAGTTTTCGGAGGAGATTGTAATGTTTTTATAATTTTAATAAAATGAAGTCTTGTATAAAATGTGAAAAATCCGTGACAAAATTCCATAACATACCAACAAACTTAAAATAAAGTAAGATATAACCTGAAATGCAAAAATATAACAAAGCCTGTTGTTTTTAATTTATTTATTAACACATATAATCATCAAGAATGGCACTTCATGCATGGCAGCGCCCACATCGGATGCCATGCGGGAACACTACAACCTATGTTTTTTGTCACGGATTTGGGAGTACAAAAATAGAAAAATTTAAAAAAAAGAAATTATAAAAAAAAGAGTTAATAATGGCATTCTCCCTTTTTTCAATGATACTGTTTCTCCGTGATATCTGATGTTTCTCAGATTGTCGTGTCCGACTGTTTCTCGCTTGTTTGTTTCTAAATGGTATTTGATTGTTTTGTTCAGTTTTATAAATACATATATATACATTTGGTACACCTTTTCATTTCTTTTTCATGTTGCTTTATTCCGAAAACTTAGGGAAGATAACATTTTATCGCTTGTTTGCTTTCAAGCGCCAATACCCGTCAATTAAAAAATGTAAAAACAATGCATTCATACAATGACATAAATGTATATTTTCTATAAATAAATATATATAAATAATGGTAATACCAAGACATAGAAAATATGTGTGGGAGTATAATTAAGCCATGATATATTTATCATATTACACTAGTGAAATAAATATGCAAATGAAGCCGAATCATCGTTCGGTCCATTACGTGGTCCTGCCTTAATTACATTAAGCAATGGGAAAGCTTATATTAGCGGGATTTTATAACGAATATTTCGACAATAAAACACATTTAAAACCATTTTACTGAAAAAATGCGATAACCTGTTTAAAATTACTTATTAAATGTTTTAAGTTTACAATATGGAAACTTGTTAAGCCTAAATTAAGGTTTTATTTCATACCCCAGCCAACCCAGTTTTCGTTTTTTGGAGAAGGGGTTGGATGGGGTATGGCAGTTAATACTCGGACCACGTAATGTTTCCGTTCAACCCGGAGTACGTCGGAATTGTATCGTCGATTTCCGTAACCGTTTTAAATACAGGATTAATGAATTCGATGCTCAGTGTCGCACGGAGAAGACTGAGTCAGCATACGACGTCATCATACAAACAGATGACGACAACGTTATAGTATTATTAATAATAATAATAATAAATGCTTTATTTAATGATGGTAACTCAATCAATTTACAAATTGTTCTCCCTTGAGGCCATCAAATGAAGAAACATGTAACACACACACATGGTTATATACATACAATATTATACAATTCTGAAGAGTTTACTGTTGTAAAATCAAAAGTCCTTATATATAAATCTTTTAAAGTTATTTTAAAGTACTTAACCAAATGCAAGCAAATTAAAATTAACTAGTATTACCTAAAAGATAGGAATAATATTTCTTTTTAAATTCTTTGATATGTTAGAAAGAAACAAACAAATAAATACATAAACAAAGAAGATGGTAATACTATTTTCCAAACATGGTGTATATTATCTAGTTATAGTATAGGCAGCTGCAATAATAAATGTTCCTTATGAGGCATTTTTGTAGTTGTATGATAAATAGAATCTCACATTCGTGCCAATTTAATATGCATTTATTTAACTCTTATGGTTTAAGTGAACAATTTATTTAACTTTGTTTACATAGTAAGTTTCGTATTATGTCATGAGTATGGAACTTTCATGTGTTGTTTGCAGCTTATTGTTTAATGCGGGTGTCTCCTTTGCATATGTGCATTCAAAAATCCAATAAGCCCGTATGGTACAATTATACTGAAAGGAAAAAGAAACGCATAATCAAAAGAATTGCCTATACTATGCTATTATACACACCTAAGAATCGACACTTTCTCACTTACAAGTTGAGCTCCCAGTGGGATTCGAACCCGCAGCTGTGGGAGGCGACCACGGAGCGCTTACGTACATTTTTAAAAAGTGTATGTTTATATAATAAATAGTGGAGAAGGTGATACATTTATGGGTGAATAATATACTGTTTCTTTGAAATAAGATACATTCAACATAATGTATACATATATGTGTATATATAAGAAAAAATCCTTCCAGCAACAAAAACATATTCCCGACACGAGTTTTGTTTGAAAACGACATATCAAACAAACAACGATCACCGAGTCATATAAGCATGTATGCTATTTTCTATGGATTCTTGAGCATTAAGTGTAATTATTATCAAGCGGTACATGTATATCACAAAACAAATAACATTTATTAAAGGGGTTGTTGCACTATTATGCAACTAGTTGTATTTAAAAGGACTTTAAAAACCATGGAAAAAACTGAAAGAATTAGCAAAATATCGTAACAAATATAGGAGATATGATCTTTTAAAAATTTGCAAAAAAAATCTAACGGATGCAGTCATCTTGGATTGATGACGTCATCGCGCCTTTTTACCCTTTAGTGCATGTTGATTAACATCATTTAAAGCAAAGAATATCACTGCAGCTACATGTAAATCGAAACGAGCATATAGAGTATAAATATTTTACTTTATATTTATTATTTAATACATGTATTTGCTTTAAACGCTATTATCTATTTTCCATATATAGAAAAAGGCGCGATGACGTGATCATTCAAAGCTGGCTGCCTCCATTGGAGTATTTTTGCACATTTTCAAAAGGTCATATCTCCTATATTTTTTAAGATATTTTGATAACTCTTTCAGCTTTTTCCACGGTTTTTATAGCCCTTTTAAATGAAACTAGTTCCAGAATAGTGCAACATCCCCTTTGACTATTTGGGAAAAGTATTAATTTCTTTAATTAAAAGCCTTATAAATAAAATTAGCTAAATATACTTATTTTGCTCTTTTGTATATATTGTTTTCTGCTTTGTTATGTTATGTTTTATATATTATATCTACTATATTGTCAAAACAATGACGATTGCTTAATTTCTATTAATGTTAATATGCCATTGTATTAATAAGCCTATTGTTTGTGTTTTATGTTTATATTGATTGACTCTTATAAAAATGCATTTTATAAAAGCTTTGATTTAGTTTATGATTTGCAATTATGCACTGTACAAATAATAAAACAGAAATAAAATAATATTGTACCATATCAAATCATATCATGATATCATTTTCATAAACCTGAAGTCCCGTGTAAATAACTGCCGGTGTGGTTTAGACGTGCTACAACTAGCACAATTGGCAGCTATAGCACGGTGTAACTGACACAATTGGCAGTTATTGCACGGTGTAACTGACACAATCTGCAGTTATAGAACGGTGTAACTGACACAATTGGCAGTTATAGCTCGGTGTAACTGACACAATCGGGAGTTATAGCACGGTGTAACTGGCACACTTGGCAGTTATAGCACGGTGTAACTGACATAATTGGCAGTTATAGCACGGTGTAACTGACACAATTGGCAGTTATAGCACGGTGTAACTGACACAATTGGCAGTTATAGTAAGGTGTAATTGACACAATTGCACGGTGTAACCAATACAATTGGCAGTTATAGCACGGTGTAACTGACACATTTGACTGTTATATTACGGTGCATACAACGCCCTTTTGTACCATTAGAGTATGATACAACATATGGATAGCATTATTTTTCGAGTATATATTGTATATACTGCTCTGGCCCTCGAGAAGCAGTATAAACAGCAAATACTCGAAAAATACTACTACTCGCGAAGCATTACGAGTGTACGTATAAATCGCATATACCCGAAAAACAATGCTGTAAATATTACTTAGTTACAAAGCTTCAGGTGGATCGTGTTATTAATGAAACATAAACATTGTATTTCCGTTTTATTCATTGTAATCTTGTATATATTACCTGAAAATTATTTTATTATCGTTTATTATGTTGTTTTTTTGTTAATGTTTTTTTTGTTTTTTGTTGTTGTTGTTGTTGTTGTTGTTGTTTTTAATTGTTGCTTTTTTATATTTTATTTCAATTACTCTTCCAGAGGATCCCATTTCGGTATATATTGTCCGTTACTTCTTTTGTTACACAAAACCAACAAGTATAATGCATATAACTATATAATGTCAAAGATGTTAATGTGATAATGTACAATGTGAAAACGAATGTTATCCCCAGACAGTTAAATGTTTCAGAGAAACTTTGATTAAAAACTTGGAATGTGTACTCCAAAAAAGGCTGGTAGCGCGGCGGATTTGTAACCGGAGGCCCCGGGTTCAATCCTCCGTGGTGCCACTGAGTTTCGCCGGCGTGTTCTTGGGCAAGACACTTTCCCTTAGCCTCGTCCGTCGGATGGGGACGTAAACCGGGCGGTCCCGTGTATCGGTCTATCCTCCGAGCACATTAAAGATCCATAGGAATCTATTCGATAATAAGAGTAGGGCAGGTTCCCGGATTCATATGTATCCTTCCCCTCTCTCTCTGGGGCGGCTCTAAATAACTTATACTGTGTTGATGAGACGTTAAACAACATTCAAGTCAATTCCAAAACAATTTAAATAAAATAAGAAACAAACAAACAGAGAAACAAATAAACAGAGAAAGAAACAAACAAATAAATACATAAACAAAGAAGATGGTTATACTATTTTCCAAACATGGTGTATATTATCTAGTTATATAATTTTAAAGTTATTATATAATTCTATTTACCAATATTGTAAATAGAGGATCTTACATGAGTACTCATTCATTATTGAATTTATTAAACGAGTTGGCAAAATGATATAATGCGGGGCTCTTGCCGAGCATTATATCATTTTTGCTAACGAGTTTAATAAATACAATCTTGACCCGCATTATATCATTTTGCCAACTCGTTTAATAAATTCAATAATGAATGAGAACGAATGTTAGATTCTATTTATTACATAACTTATAACGTCACATTACGCCAGAAAACGTACATTAACGTGACGACCATGACGTCATTAACGTTATGTTATACCACTAGTGGAATATCGAAAATATTGAATGGTGTTATTACACTCCCACACCACATGTTATGTGATAAATGTTTATAACATTTGGATCCAATATATAGATTTCAATGTGAGCATGTCATTTCAAAAATACTCGGTCAACAACACAGTCAGTAAAAAGCACCCTAAACAAGTGTATATTTTTGAACAACAGGCTAATATATAATTGAAAGTCTAAATACTATTTTTAATATAAAATGGGTTGCAGTAGTGGTCATTCGAAAGCAAGAAATCAATATAGAATTGTACGTTTGATTGCGCGTCTAAAATTGGTAGCAATGAATAGTAACCGGAGCATCTACGCAAATTGTCATGGCTGCAATATACAGCCCAACCTGTTCAAAAGACCACTTCTAGTAAGAGACAACCTGCTTTAAGAGGTCACTTGTTCAGTGCCCAATTGTATTGTTTTAAATTAAAATGCACATGTATAGTATGAGATCACCTGTGTTTAGAGAACATTTTTTCTCATCTCTTTAGTGGTTTCATAATGCATGTTTAACTGTACTACTTGGTTCCATCAACATGACTCCACTGGAGAGGTCAGTTGCGGATTTATTTGTTACGGTACATCTGCTGGTACATAATGTGGAAGAAAGTTAATGCAAAGGATTACAAGGATGTGTGTTTGCAAATACGACTAGCTTCAATGAATGTATGTTTCTGTTATGTATACTCAGTTGCAAAAGAAAGTGGACACTGAGTTTTGTTTAGATTTAATTGTATAAAGTCTTTTTAGAATTAAATTGACAAATTACAAAATGAATATGCCATGTTTGATACCAAAGTTTTATCATTCCATTGCCAATATCATGTTGTCATTTGTTTTTCAATAGGTCGAATCATTTAGGGACTGTCACTTGATAAAGAGGATAGGGTGTAAAGTAAAACTTTCAAAGTGTCCAGTTGCTTTTGCAACTCAGTATATGTATGTACTCCTGGGGTTTCACATCGCTTTTAACAATAGTGGGATTTGTTCTACTAGGGAACAAATACTAATTATTTCAGGGTGTGGAAATCAGCGATTATTATGAACGTGTAATTCTAACGCATAACCTCTCTTTGCAGTGACCGCTATTTTTGTAAGTATCGATCTGTTTTTGTGTTCTGAAAATCAGCCTTATCAGGATGGTGTCTACTTGTAGCAGTGAACTCGATGCTCAACTTTTTAGTGCTGTCACACGTGCGATCCCAGCCAGTCACACCATTCTGACACCGGTGGACCAGCCCCATCGCTACCCTTTATATTCAGAACGTCAAGCAAGGGAGCTACTTGTACCCTTTTTATGAAGTATTATGTTCGTTTACACTACATAAGTTATATGTCGCACTTGTTTGAATGCAATGCCTTATTCTTTGCAAATGGGTGGGAGTGTGTAGGTGGGGATGAGAGTGGGTGGGAGTGTGTAGGTGGGGATGAGAGTGGATGGGAGTGTGTAGGTGGGGATGAGAGGGGATGGGGTTGAATGTATTTGTTATTCTGGAACTGTATATGTTGAAGTATATGTTTCTATGCACAATTATTAATTAAACTAACTATAACACGCCAAATAACGGCAAAATTACACTACACAACCGTCTGTCAAAACTCTGTCCAGACATATAATAGCGCATATATGCCAATTAAAAGTATAGGATTTTTCACCGATTCTTAAAATCATGTGATTAAATATGCTTAAAATGAATTATGAGATGGTAACTCTTAATTCGAAGCTCCATTTTGGGGGTTTGGCCTGGCTGGTTCAAGCCGTTTATATATAGAGTTTGGATTCTCAAAATATGTCAGTTTTATAAATATAGATCTCGTCGAGAGTAGGTTTAGGAACGGTGAACATTATGTTGTAAAATCTGACTGTAGTTGGAGGGATAGTTACTTTAAAGTAAGTGCAACATTTACATATTTCTAAAGTAAATGCATCGCAAAAAAGAAAATAATGAAACAAATTGCTAAATCACCCGGCATCCCCAGGCCGCCATCCATCCAAGCACAATGTTAACACTCTTTGACTTCAATGATCGGACAACAAACAAGTGGTTTACTATTACAAGTGAGACTCCTTCAAAGCCACCGGACGATTCACGCCTTACATATAGCCTAATACCATATGACAGGGGTGTCGATAAAGCACGTCGACACTAAAAGGCCATATTGTGTGCCAAAACAATAACATGTAAATAAAGATTGAGATTTCCCCCAAACAAAGATGGATTTTTTTGCAATTAGAAGGGTCCGAATTTCTGCCCCACTTAAATAGGTTACAAAGGCCCTCGCAAAGTAAATGTGTAGAAGTGCCATGGAGAATACTACATTGGAAAACAAACACATGATAACCATGGGCCCATCAATTGTAATTAAAAACTGGGAGCATAATCTAAATGCGGTATTTTCAATTTTGCAAAATGCATTTGTAACATTTACTTTCTGCCTACGCAAAGAGCGTTTACGGTATAGACAGAGGAATGTTTCATTATATCCCATTAAAGAAGAACGCCCGTATAAGGTATCGTGCACTGCCTTGTCATTAGATTGGAGTTCATTGCTATTTTAGATTGATACCATGATGGTTGTATTTGAACTTACTATGATATCTGCATAAATGCGATGGACAAGTCTATCTTGAGTACTGTTTTCAAGATAAATAATATATCTGCTTACTGTTGTTTTCGTTTTTAAAGAAATTAATTTGCCGAATAATAGGTTTATTCACGGGTTCCTGAAATATTCGTGATTGAATATGCGTACAATTAATTATAGGTTGGTAACTCTTAATTCGACGCTCCAGTTTTGGGGTATATGGTCTTGTTGGTTGAAGCCGTTTATATTGTGTCTATAGAGTTTGGATTGTCAAAATTTGTATTAAAGTTATATATTTTATATATATTCTATATTGTACGTCGTCGTCAGTAGCTACATATGTTGTAAAATGTGACTGTTCTCGGTATCTTTAATATGAACAAACTGTCATTGAAAAAAATAAATACCTATTATCTAAGGGTACGCATCAGGCGTTGAGCTTCGAACCATTTAGCTTCAAATTTTTTCTATTCATATCCTCTTATGGAAAGAACATTAATAGTTTCCATAAAATTAAGCGCAATAATTAATAATAAATTACAAGTCTTATCAGGCAGAGAAGTCCCTAAGGTGTACATAGCTGTCACACGGATCCCTGTCACAGGGAGCACACAAATGACGCTCGTGTGTCGATGCATTTCGTTTGTGTTTTTTTACCGCCAAGTGTAAAATAGCTAACCCTGGCGCTTAAACATGGTTATACCTTCTTTATATCATTTATTTTAAGCGTTCAGTGTAATTTCTTTCGGCGGTTTAAGGCTCATTTAGTTTATGGTTCGCAATTTAATATAGAAATAATGTGTTTTTAACAATACATACTTTTCTATTGCCTAGATGTTGAGATTTTTACTTTACTGATTGACTGAACTGGATTTTATAGTCGCACCAACAGCTAAGGTCATATGGCGACTTCCAGCTTCCACTGGTGGGGACTATAAACCTTAGAACTACACACACACACACACACCACTGGTGGAGGAAGACCCCAGGTGCCCCTCCGGGCAATTTTCGTGCACGGGCGGGCACCTGGGTAGAACCACCGACGTTCCGCAAATGTTTACTTTATATTCAGTAGGTAATGCAATTTGTGTTGCTCGGTTTTTATCCTTAGGTTCTATAGTAAAATAAAAAAATCTTTGGCAGCTTAAAACAAGATAATTTTTATATTCGATTTTGAAAGATCCATATAGTGAAGCAATGTGTATAGTGAAGCAATGTGTATAGTGAAGCAATGAAATATGCAGAGTTATGAAATAATCCCACTGTAAATATGTTAATTTTAAATAGTACATTTGGTTGAACAAGTACGACAAAGAAGTCTACCAAAATGTAGAGGATTGTCAAATTCCTGTTCACTGATGATTGGTCAATCTATTTTTATGACGCTTTTATCAAAATTATGAATCTAAAATACAATACCTATCTTAGTCTACTCGTTTTAAAAAGTATGAAGAGAAAGCATTTTTGGTTATGTTTTATTAATAGGAAAACATTATATATATGATAACTAGTCGGGTAGTAGAAGAACATGTGTCTCGCATGGTCATGGTCGTGGGTCCAATCCCAAATATAAACATGGCACTAATAGATCCAGTGCTTGACGTCCAGCATATTAAAGGTAATTCTAGAACTGATCGGCCTGGTGTAAGGCCTAGGTGGAGTATCAAGGCATGTGTCTACGGCGTGGTATTCCAGTGTGGTAGCACTATAAATTTGAGCACTGAGTTCACTACAACAAACAGACATTGTCGTGACGTCACTGAAAGGTTGCTGATAGCGACGTTAACAGAACAGAACAGAACACACATTTTATTCAACTTGTACATACTCGCATCGTCATTTATACATACATAAAAACAATTGTTCATACATAAGTCACGTCATTCTACAAATGTTATATTTTATATCAATAGTTTGAGTAATATAAATATATAATAATAACTATTACACGAGGATGAAAATACAAAATATATCTTTTGAAAACATTCAACAATGAATTACTTAAAGATAAAGCTTTACTTAAATAGTTTGATATTTTCCATGTTTGATACCCAATTTGTAACCCTTTTTACAATCGTTTTATGATGATACGTAAACGTTTTTGAGTATTATGTCATCTGTGTTCAGCATTTTATACCAATATTTAATTATTCTTACGTGTTATGAAATCTACCTATTTCACCATAAACTCCTGCTGTACATGAGCTATTTCTCACCTTTAAAATTTGCTTGCAAACTTTTAGATGTAATCTCTCGATTTGCTTTGCTTTTGTATATCTTCTAAATTTCCGAAAAATAATTCAAAATGGAGTCAACAAAAGAGTCAACCCCAGTCCATACGTATACACAGTTGTGGCAACCCCAGTCCAAACGTATACACAGTTGTGGCAACCCCAGTCCATACGTATACACAGTTGTGGCATATTGATACAGACAATGTGAGTGTTTGTAATTGTGTACTTTATCTTCAATACTATTTGCTCACCTCACACAATTTCAGAATCAAATATATTTTCAAAAGATGCAAAGTCAACTTGCACGTTTTCAGATTCAGTCATCAAAACTTTCGCATTAAGAAACTCAAAAGAAAAAGAAATAACCTGAATTAATATATGGAACACAAATAGGTTTGACCTAACTATATGTGTCGTGAAAGGTCCAACAAACCATACCATGAAATGTTTATTTAACAACCAAAACATACCGTATTAGGAAGACCGACATGTCCAATAACCATTGGTGAGTTTAAAGGGGTTGATGCACTATTTTGACGATTTATTTAAAAGGGCTCTGAAAAACTTGAAAAAAACTGAAAGAATTATCAAAATGCCATGAAAAATAATGGAGATATGACCTATTGAACATTTGCAAAGAATGTCAAAGGAGGGGGCCATCTTCAAAGATGACGTCATCGCGCCTTTTTACCATATACGGCATATTGACAAAACACATTTTATAGCAAAGAAAATCACTGCAAATTGATTAAAAGTAAATATACAGATGTAAAATGTATAACTTGTATGCTTATTTTTCATTTGCAGTGATTTTCTTTGATTTTGTCAATACGCCATATATGGTAAATAGGCGTGATGACGTCGTCGTTCCAAGATGGCCACCTCCATTTATGTTTCTTTGTAAATTTTCAAGAGGTCATATCTCCTTTATTTTTCATGGCATTTTGATAATTCCTTCAGTGTTCTTTTCAAGTTTTTCAGAGCTCTTTAAAATATACCTTGTTTGAAAATGGTGCATCAACCCCTTTAAACCTGATTTCATGGTTGCAATTCTTATTTTCCCGCTGATATGATGTAAATATGTAAATAAGAACAATGTTTGTTTGTGTTTTTGTTGTTGTTTTTTGTTGTTTCTGTTGTTGTTGTTGTTGTTGTTGTTGTTGTTGTTGTTATTATTGTTGTTGTTATTATTGTTGTTGTAAAGCGTAAAGGTCAAGCAAAATCTTCCAAACATTAATAAAGTATCTGAATTTAATGTTAAGCTATATATTTGCAAGACGTCTACTTAATTGTTTAATGTATTTTTATCTGCGTTCATATGAAAATACTTAGTAACTGCAATTGCCTAATTACACAGCAAATAATGATGTCCTTACGGGTATTATGTAAAGCTGTGTGATTAGGCAAGTGTATATTTATTTTCAAACTTTCGGCGGGTATTATTTGCTGTGTTATTAGGAAATGGCAGCTATTTTCATATGAGCGCAGATAAAAAAATACATTAAATCCGTATAATTGCAACCATCATTTAAAAAGGTATTATTTATAAGGTATTATTTATTAAACCATTTTTTTTTTGCAATAAATAAGTTGTTTTAACGTTTTTTGTTGTTGTTGTTTTCCAAGAACAGTGGATGAATACAAACGATGTGGAAACTTCGAAACTTCTATTTATAGAAGAGTAAAATTCCCATTCATTCATTCATTCATTCATTCATTATCTTTATTTTCTCCTTACAGATTATTCGTACAGTTCATCCAAGAATGAATTAAATTGTTTGTTTTACCTAAATGTTCAAGCGACTGCAATTATGAGATATTCAACGTCTCTTATTTTTGTCATTAAAAACAGCATTTGACTTTTGCAAACTATTTTGTTAAATGTTTGAGTATTTTATGTTGGCTATCGAAACAATGAAAAATTGTGAAAATGTGAACCTGTGATCAAGAACATTTTCGCTTCAGCCCTTTCTTCATTAAACATGTATATGGCCAACCTACCAACTATTTTACAATGAAGCAATCCAAACTGAATACTCGGAAAGCGTTTATTGTGCACATTTTTCAATAGGTGTTGATTATTGACCAGTTTTGCGCACATTTTGCAAAATGCGTTGATAATATATCATTTTCAACAGTATACAGTAAAGACTTAGAAACACTTACTTTCATCAAACCGTGCTTTATATATGTGGAATTTTACTTTTCTCATCCCGTGTTTTATATATGTTACTTTCCCTATACCGTGGTTTCCACTTTCCTCATACCGTGTTTATATATGTGGAAACTTACTTTCCTCATACCGTGTTTATATATGTGGAAAGTGTTTATATATGTGGAAACTTACTTTCCTCATTCCGTGTTAACTTACTTTCCTCATACCGTGTTTATATATGTGGAAACTTACTTTCCTCATACCGTGTTTATATATGGAAACTTACTTTCGTCATAACGTGTTTATATGGAACCTTACTTTTCTATATATGGAACCTTACATCCTTATAACGTGTTTATTTGGAACCTTACTTTCCTATATATGGAACATTACTTCCTCATAACGTCTTTATATATATGGAACCTTACTTCCTCATAACGTGTTGATATGGAACCTTACTTTCCTATATATGGAACATTACTTCCTCATAACGTCTTTATATATATGGAATCTTACTTTCCTATATATGGAACCTTACTTCCTCATAACGTGTTTATATATGTGGAAACTTACTTCCTCATAACGTGTTTATATATGTGGAAACTTACTTTCCCCATAACGTGTTTATATATGTGGAAACTTACTTTCCTCATAAATAAATATGGAAACTTACTTTCCCTATACCGTGTTTATATGTGTGGAAACTTACTTTCCTCATAACGTCTCTATATATATGGAACCTTACTTCCTCATAACGTGTTTATATATGTGGAAACTTACTTTCCCCATAACGTGTTTATATGTGTGGAAACTTACTTTCCTCATAACGTGTTTATATATATGGAACCCTACTTTCCTATATATGGAACCTTACTTCCTCATAACGTGTTTAAATATATGGAAACTTACTTTCCTCATAATGTGTTTATATATGTGGAAACTTACTTTCCTCATTACCGTGTTTATATATGTGGAAACTTACTTTCCTCATACCGTGTTTATATATGTGGAACCTTACTTTCCTATATATGGAACCTTACTTCCTCATAACGTGTTTATATATGTGGAAACTTACTTTCCTATATATGGAACCTTACTTCCTCATAACGTGTTTATATATGTGGAACCTTACTTTCATATATATGGAACCTTACTTCCTCATAACATGTTTATATATGTGGAAACTTACTTTCCTCATACCGTGTTTATATATGTGGAACCTTACTTTCCTATATATGGAACCGTACTTCCTCATAACGTGTTTATATATATGGAAACTTACTTTCCTATATATGGAACCTTACTTCCTCATAACGTGTTTATATATGTGGAACCTTACTTTCCTATATATGGAACCTTACTTTCCTCATAATGTGTTTATATATGTGGAAACTTACTTCCTCATAACGTGTTTATATATGTGGAAACTTACTTTCCTCATAACGTGTTTATATATGTGGAAACTTACTTTCCTCATACCGTGTTTATATATGTGGAACCTTACTTTCCTATATATGGAAATTTGCTTTCCTCATACCGTGTTAATATATGTCAAAACTTACTTTCCTCATAACGCGTTTAACCTTACTTGCCCCATAACGTGTTTATATATGGAAACTTACTTTCCTCATAACGTCTTTATATATATGGAACCTTACTTTCCTATATGTTGAACCTTACTTCCTCATAACGTGTTTATATATGTGGAAACTTACTTTCATCATAACGTGTTTTATATATGTGAAAACTTACTTTCCTCAGACATATATATGGAAACTTACTTTCCTCATAACGTGTTTATATATGTGAAAACTGACTTTCCTCATAACGTGTTTATATATGTGGAAACTTACTTTCCTCATACCGTGTTTATAATGTCTCCATACTGTGAGATTCCTCATACCGCGTTTATATAGAGATTATTTAACTGCTGGGATAGATTATAGGGAAATCTTTCACGAGATGATAGGCGTGTGGTTCTTTTCACGAACGAGCGTAAGAGAGTGAGTGAAAAAACAACACACGCCTACCATCGAGTGAAGGATTTCCATATGATCGATCACAACAGTTAAATAGTCTATTTATTACATTTTTAATCAGATTTATGTATGATTCTAACCAGATTTTTATACGCTTTATTTAGCGTTATTGACGTCATAACTCAACGTCGCAGTTAGTTATTTTTATGTTCGTAGTTAGTTAATGATATTTAACGATTATGAATATTCTTTCACTGAGAAATCCCAAACGTTCACCCATAGAAATGTAATAAAATGTCTTCATACTGTGAGATTCCTCATACATTTTCATACATACTCAGGGGCTGGCGTGGCGCAGTCGGTAGCGCGGCGGATTTGTAACCGGAGGCCCCGGGTTCAATCCTCCGTGGTGCCACTGAGTTCCGTCGGTGTGTTCTTGGGCAAGACACTTTACCTTAGCCTCGTCCGTCGGATGGGGACGTAAACCGGGCGGTCCCGTGTATCGGTCTATCCTCCGAGCACGTTAAAGAACCATAGGAATCTATTTGATAATAAGAGTAGGGCAGGTTCCCGGATTCCTATGTATCCTTCCCCTCTCTCTGGGGCGGCTCTAAATAACCTATACTGTGTTGATGAGCCGTTAAAAAACATTCAATTCAATTCAATTCATACATACTCGTCTTGGACATCGTGTTTTGCACCGCTAACGGTCAAACATATATTGTTGGAATGTGTAGACTTTCATCATATGCGGCAAAGGTTAATACTATGAAAGAGTTATTTGATACTATAGATTTTAGTCTTGTTTTAGATTTCCTTAAAGAAATCAGGCTTTATAAGTCATTATAATATGTTCTTATATATATATTTACTTGTTTACATGGGCTCACATTCCCTGCCTGGAAATTATATTCACCCGAGCCGAGCCGTAATATATTACAGATAATAAAACATTAACATAGTGATAAAATACGTTTATTTTATGAAAAAAATCCGCCAAATATGACGACGTTAGAGCGATGACGTCACGAAAATAAACAACGTCTAGTTAGAGGCACGTTACGGGGAAATTGGCGCAATAAAAATGAAAACGTGTTTTTGGCTGGGTTTTCTTCTTAAATAAATGGTAAAAAATGTGAAGTATGACAAATTCGTTATTAGGATTCTTGACAGGGAACATGGGCTCACATTATATACTTTCCAGACAGGAAACATGGGCTCACATTATATACTTTCCAGACAGGGAATGTGAGCCCATGTCCTCTGTCAAGAATCCTAATAACTAATATTGTTTACACACCCGTTGACGGGCATTTGTTGATTTACATATATACATAGTTTATATTACTACCATATCATCCCTTCTTTGTAAATAGTTTTATCTAAATACATTTACATTAAGTTTTAATTACTACTTCATTTCTTCATCTTTCATAAGTTTTTGCGCATACTGACCTATTTATGTGTCGACCTGTCGTAAAACACCATTCATTCATTCATTCGTCTTGGACATAAGTCCTGCAGATAAATGCCCTTTTTGGACATAACCTGGATTTTGCGTCCATACAATTGCTGTTTGCTTATTTTGCATCTGCGGACCATATATTAGATGTCACTCTGTCATCATTGAGCATTTTGAAAAATTCAAGATGGCGTCCACGGTGGCCGCCAATAATGGTGAAATCAAAATGTTTGGCTTTGTTATTGTGTGTCGTTTACAAAATTCATCATTTCTCTTCGATATTCATATTGATTGAAATGATATTTGTAAATAAGTATAAGTTGCGAAAACATTTAAAAGCGACAGTAGAGTTTCAATTACGAAATATAGTAATTTACATTTAACTATTTGTGAGTTCGTTCGTTCATATATTTGCAAAATGTATGTGTTTAATGTAAAAACGAATATATAAGTATAGATCCTGTATTTTATACTATTGTTTATAAATGCAACAACTTACCGAATTTAAAATTACTCGAAACCATACTCTTTCATATTGCATTTATAATTATGTATACGAGAAACATATCAGTTCGACAACAATTATGTTTCAAAGGCATACGTTTACATACAGAATCACCTTAGAGAAATATATATATTGTATAATAACAATATATAATATTTAAATAACAAAACAAACAGCAAAAAAGAAAAAGGATAACGTCTAAAATGTTTCGAATAAAATAGCTAAAAATACCATAAACTTAATAATAAAAAAAACATCGTGTATTTAACCTATATTTCAGTAATTTCCATGGACTTTCTTTGAATCAAAAGTTGCTAATTAGGTTTATGTCATCGGTAAAACCATAATTCGGAAATTTATAGCAATTGCGAGACCATGTAAAACCCGAAAAACATATTCGTCGGAATTAGGGTCCTTCGCAAAATGATTGGAACGGTATGACCCAATGTCTCATGCCGTTCAGGAGTAATGGACTGAACACGAACATTGCATGACCTTGATCCGTGACCTTGACCTTGAACATATGACCTCGACTTTAGTGCAAACATAATACCGCAAATGTAACATGAGTACCAAACGTGGAACGGATGGAAGAACGGACGAATGCGCGGAAATTTAAATGCTGTTAAAGTCACTCATGTTTGGTGGGACAAACAAAAGTGAGAAATGGGACAAAAAAAAGTGAGAAATGAAACAAAACAAAAGTGAGAAATGGGACAAAAAGAGTTAAGTTGTACTTGCTCAAGATATTTTTTAAATTTATTTTGTGTATTTAACAAATAATGTATGGTGCTGAGGTCCATATGCAAGTTTATGGACTGGGCCGTCAGACCTAGAATGTTATATGGACCGAAGCGAATGTTATATGGACCGAAGCGACCAGGTGACGTCACATTAAACAAAGAGTGGAATATGCAAATGAGGTATAATATTCATAATTAAAATATTTTCATGACAAACCAGAAATGATAAAAGGCATAACCTATCGAAATATAGCGAATAATAACCACGGCAAACTCATCCTTTGAAAAATTGTATGCTGTGTATAACCGAGCCAAATGACGGATGGAGCAACTTTCCTCAATTTCTTAAAGGCTGTTCGTGTGGTCTACGGTTCGAATTAAAATTAACAAAGGATTTTATTTTCTATTTCAAGGGCCAAAACATAATGAATGAATCTTAAAATGATTGTTATTTACAAAAAAAAAGAAAATCATTCTGGACAGTAATATGTACTCACTCACCAGGGTTATTTTAGAAAGTGTACGTCTGCTTTCATTCAAACTTGGTGGTTAATTTAAATTTTAGACTTGAACCATGCATTGCTAACACAATCTTTTGGTTTATGTAACATTGTTATTATGAATTAAAACATTTTCAAATTTTAGATTGTTCTTGAAAAGGCCTCAAAAAGCCAGTTAAACCTACTGCAATCATTGCGAGTATACTGAACGATTCTTGGAGGTTGTTAACTATATCAGGGAGTAAGTGTATACTTACATATTACTTACTCCCTGACTATATCCAGGTGTTCAGGTCATATAATAATGTATATGTGCCGATTAAAAGTATAGATTTATTCACGGCTTCGTAAAACACCAATGATCGAATATGCGTAAAATGAATCATGAGTTAGTAACTCTTAATTCAACGCTCTATTTTTGGGGTTTGGCCTGGCTGGTTAAAGTCATTTCTCAGAATATGTAAGCTATATAAAAACATCGTCGTCAGTAGATTTAAAAACGGTGTACATCTGTTGTAAAATGCGCATTTTGATGGCGGGATAGGGACTCAATATTTCATGGGTGATTTCGAGTACCAGTAAACATCTGGTCCTCAGTCACATGGGTGATTTCGAGTACCAGTAAACATCTGGTCCTCAGTCACATGGGTGATTTCGAGTACCAGTAAACATCTGGTCCTCAGTCACATTGGGTATTAGGCTAACCTGACTTATATGCATGGTGATGAAGTTTATATACACGTTTTACCGGAGCGTATTTGTGTTTGACTGTAAAAAGGAACAAAATATGCAACTCGTTGAAAACTTTTAATATTTTACTTGCCAAGGCTTGTACAATATAAATTGTATATAAATGATTCAACTCATTTCATACATTTTGAAACGAACAAATCCAATTGACCACTGTTTGCCTCTGTCAGTGTCTCAGAAAGTAGCCTGCGATCACATAATTTGTCACATGACCGTAGTAAAATATCAAAATGGCGAAAAAACACCTGACTCTAACATGTATGTGTGTGATGTGGGAGTGATTAAGACTGCTGATTGAGTGGTAAACTTTCGAACGAAAGACCGCTTATTTTGGCCGTTTTCGATGTATTTATGACAGTACTTCAATTTTAGGTAGGATAAACATGATAAATTGGACTATAATATTTTGGAGAGTACTGATACGCAGAAACGCTATTCTGCTTTTACCCTATGAGAAAAGCAATGGTGGTGTCCAGTCTGGAAGCATACGGTGGAGTGATATGCCGCAGTACAAACGTATTCTATCTACCGCAATATAAGTCTGAGCAAAATTTACTGTTTATTACTAAATTGTCGCAGAACATATATTTTGTTGTTAAACATTTCATATAAAGTTGAATGAGAAAATAAATGTGTGTCACCAAGCGATGTTTCATGTAAATCGTTCTACAAGATTATTTTGTGGAATGTAAATACACACAAGGAACGACAACTCTGTGCAGCGATAGTGAAAATCCTATTTTTGATTGGAAGAAAATGTGACGTCATTAAGGAACGCGCCGATTAGGTTAAAGTTGCAACATAAAATGAAATACGCACTTTTTATGATCTTAAACGTGCAATAAACCAAGACTATATATCGCCTATTCTGTCAAAATGCCCGATTAGCAGAGAATAAAGAGCCGGCTTGTCGCTAAGGGGTATATTTTATGCGGTGCCATGTTCACTAACGAATTGATAAGTGAAATAAAATATCTAACTAACGCGGAAAAACTCCCCAATGTAGACAATCGAGTACTGAAATAAAGTTGTTTATTTGTGCTTTAATGTAAGGACATTTTTAAATAATGAATATATAAATCAATATATCGTCAATGGTTAGAAACGTTCCCTTAAACTTCCTCCTTTAATTTTGCGAAAAATAAGCCATCCTCTGACCTTCCTTTTTGATGTATGCTTTTCTAGAAAATTGGGTATGTATATTCGTATGTGTTTTTCGTTTTTTATTTTTGATATAATATGAAACGTACATTGTATATACATTCACATCTCGCTTTAATAGATGAAATCATGTACTCATATACGTCTGTTGCACTGTATGAATAAAGTATGTGCATGTATAGTGGGTATTAAAGTTGCATTGGCCGTAATATTTAGCTTATGAAACAAAAACTAATTACGTTGACTAACGTTACAAAACTACACTAAATTAATAAATAAACAAAGAAGGAAACTTCATCTTTGTTATCGACGAACTAAAGGTTAATGGTCAAACAAAATACTATAATAAAACAATATTTACAGACATGTGTTTCCAGCTTCAATTTTTTTCTGCACAAAGGGTCAAGACGTTTATATTTACAATCAAGCGTCGAAGATGGTCAAGACTAGAGCGTGATCGGATGTACGGTAAAAACCGAAATCAGACACTTATACTCCCATAAAAGACCGGCTGTCGTCTCAGTGGTTATAGTTTGTTTTTCGTACATGTTTTGTGTTTTTCATTCTTGATATATGAAACGTACATGTATATACATTCATGTCTAGCTTTAATAGATGAAAGCATGTACTCATAACGTCTGTTGCACTGTATGAATAAAGTATGTGCATGTATAAAGGGTATTAAAGCTACATTGGCCGTAATATTTAGCTTATAAAACAAAAACTAATTACGTTGACTAACGTTACAAAACTACACTAAATTAATAAATAAACAAAGAAGGAAACTTCATCTTTATTATCGACGAACTAAAGGTTGATGGTCAAACAAGATACTATAATAAAACATAATATTTACAGACGTGTGTTTCCGGTTTCAATTTTTTTCTGCACAAAGGGTCAAGACGTTTATATTTACAAACAAGCGTCAAAGATGATCAAGACTAGAGCGTGATCGGATGCCCGGTAAAAACCGAAATCAGACACGTGTACTCCCATAAAAGACCGGCTATCGTCTCGGTGGTTATAGTTTAGGTCGGAATCGACTGTTTTCTTTGAAATTCAGACTATTTTCAGACATGTACCTAATTACGTTATATAACTTGAATTCTATTTTTCAAACTTAAACATGCCCTGTTCATGAAAGATCATATAATTTCTTCTCAAAATATAGCAAATACATGCTAGAAAGCAACAAAATCGGTTTCTCTGCCTACAAATACAATTCATTTACCCCACCCACTCAGCACTCAAAAAAAGGAAAACATGACATTTATAGACACACGACAGCATATACCTGTCCCTTATTTGAGATATAACACATCCATAATTGAATGACAAACACTCCAAATTGTCATAAAAATGCTATTTCTACATACTTTAACCGGCTTTTTTTTTTCGTAATCTGATGTCTGCTGCAGAAATGCAGGAAATGATAAAAATAAAAAGCTAGCATTTACAACATAGCCATCAGTTACTAGTTTATGTTTACAGTCTCCATACCGGTCACAGTACAAAAAGTTTATTTATACCAAAATTAACTATTATGTCATACTAAGTCAAAAACGCCACATTTGTGGATTTCTTTTTTATTGTCTAGCCTGTACATGGCTTTTAATCTCTTAGGTTTCTGTTTTATAATAAATTCCTCATGGACATTCATTCGAAACTAAGGAGCAACTTGGGCCGGACCAAAACATCCACCATCCCCAACAATATTTTTTTTAATGTAGTTTTCTGTTTAAATTGATACTTATGACATGCCACTGTCCATCTTCTAGTGTCGGTAAACGTTCTGGATTCATGCAAATATTAGAGGTGAATGCCTTTGGGCTCAGAGATAAATTTATTTGTTTATTGTTATTCAAACATATAATTGGAAGTGGTATGGGGGTAACAAAGATCGACGGGCAGATTATTCACATCAATACCGTCATACGTACACGATCGAAACTTGTCTCAATATCGAATTATTGTGGTATTTTCTGTAAACTTGTTCTGATAAAACAAGAAAATCGGTAGAACCGATGGCTGCTCCCTGAAATGTATCCCCCAACATATCATATGACCTTGTATCTCCCAGCAGTTTTCAATTGGCAGTTCCATTAGTAGTGTTTGACTTATGCTTCGGACAAGAATTGCAAGTATAAAATTACAAAGCAATAACTCTAATTTGAAAGGGAAATAATTCTATTTTGAATTCAGATAGAGTTATGGTTTCGTGCTCTGCACTTCTTCTTACTGTCTTTTATCAGTGTGTGAAGTTTCACTGCAGTTCCATTATATGTTTTTGAGTAATGCGCCGGTATAAAGTAACAAAGGGCAATAACTCTAAGTTGAATGAGACATAGTTACGGTTCTTGCATTCTGCATTTCCTCTCATTGCCCTCTATCATTGTGTGAAGTTTCATTGCAGTCCCATCAGTAGTTTTGAAGTTGTGCTCCGGACAAACATTATAAGTATAGAATTACAAAGGGCAATAACTCTAAGTTGAATGATGACATAATTACGGTTCTTGCATTTTGCACGTCCTCTCTTTGCTGCCTATCATTGCTTGAAGTTTCATTGCAGCCCCATCAGTTGTTTTGAAGTTATGCTCCGAAAAAAATCTATGTATAACATTACAAAGGGCAATAACTCTAAGTTGAATGACGACAGAGTTACGGTTCTTGCATTCTGCACTTCCTCTCATTGCTATCTATCATTGTTTGAAGTTTCATTGCAGTCCCATCAGCAGTTTTGAAGTCATGCTCCGGACAAAAGTTGGACGGACGGAAGAACGGAGAAAGCGACGACTATATTCTCCCCCGAAAATTCGGGGCGCATAAAATGAAGGTGCTATGGATCACAGACATATTAATAAACAGATAGGAAACTTCCTATCTTAACCAATGAAGAAACCAAAATATCACGTGGCACCTTAAACTTTCCTTCTATCTTCTCTCTCTTAATTATTCACTGATGTGGATGAAAATACATTCAAAAGATTCATAGTGAATAGCAAAATGGGATTATAATAAAGTATGTTTATTTTCAAAATAAGAAATTGTATAAAAAAATGTTAAAAATTAAAAATCTTTTAATTTTTCGCTTTTCTCTTAAAAACCGAGGTTTTGACATAGTCGAAGTTTCCTTTTTTGCGCTAAATATAAGAGAAAGCAAAATACTATCATTGGAAAGAGCATTAAATTTGTGATGGGATTTGGCATGAATGAAACTTGTATCTATAAAACTCTTCACGATATGTGTGTTTAAAGTTGGGAAATATTTTGTGAAATTTTCGCACTGTGATTTTAGATAATTTTCGTAGTGTCCGATCTATTTGCTATTATATCTGTGTATGGATGTTACAAGGTTAGGGCGTCAAAGAGTAGCGAATTCGGTTATTACCGGGCATATACGTAAGATGTCCGATCAATCGTAACATCTCGTAAATCACTAGTGTAACTGTTTCGAGATATCTCATATCATCTTAATGAAGGAAAAAAATTAATAGAAAAAGCACTGTATATCATATTAAATATTGAAATATCTCTGCTTGAGATTACTAAAGCTTGTAAGAAACTTAAGCTTGGAAAAAGTGCAGGACCTGACAAGGTTATAGATGACTTCTTTTGTTATGCAATCGACAGTATTTTACCATATCTATTTAAACTATTTAATGCTGTTTTTAATTTAGGATATTTCTCCGCCAAATGGACTGATGGATACATTGTTCCACTACATAAAAAGGTTAGCATTAATGACGTAGAAAACTATAGGGGTATTACACTTTTAAGCACATTTGGCAAGTTGTTCACGCGAATTTTGAATAATAGACTAACCAGATGGACTGAAAACTATAATGTATATGTGGAAGCACAGTCGGGATTTAGGAGTAAAATGGGTATCGTTGACAATATTTGTATTCTGCAAAGCGTTCGATTATGTAGTTAGAGATATTCTGTGATTAGAGATATTCTGTGGTGTAAATTAATAAAAATAGGCATACGGGGGAAGATGTTGGATGTTATCAAATCAATGAACGAATCTGTTAAATCTATTGTAAAACACGGGAATGAGTTGAGTGAAGAATTTACATGTTATTTAGGAGTTCGTCAGGGAGAATGTCTATCACCATTTTTGTTTGCTATGCATTTGAATGACATGGAAGATTATTGCATTGCTAACGATGTACCAGATATTACCCTGGGAGATTTTAAATTAGTGTTGCTGTTATATGCTGACGATTTTCTTTGTACTTTTTTCACAAACCGTTGACGGTTTACAGAAAGGTTTAGATGTATTTATATGATAATTGTGGTAAAAGGAAATTAAAAGTTAACACAAATAAAACAAAAATAATGGTCTTTAGAAAAGGCGGCAGTCTTCCAAGAAACTTAACATTTAGATATGATGGAAATATTATCGAAATAATAGACAGTTTTGTATATTTAGGACTTGTTTTTTACGTCTGGAGGTTCTTTTACAACAGCACTTGATACATTGGCTGGGCAAGCAGGAAAAACAATTTTTAAATTAGAGAACTATGTATACAAGTTTACAGAAATTTCACCGAAACATATGTTAAATCTGTTTGACAAACTTATAAAACCAGTGTTACAATATGGTTGCGAGGTGTTTTTTTTTTTTAATTCAACTGTTATAGAACGTGTGCATCTAAAATTTTGTAATATATAATGTGGGTGTAAAAATCAACTGAAAATGACTTTGTTTATGGTGAGTTAGGCAGAAAACCCTAACAACAGTATAGATTGATAGCTATCATTAAATATTGGTTTAAAATATTGACAAGTAAAAATGCTAAATATGTTAAAGTAATATACAATATGATGTTAAATGGCATGCAAAATAACCCAAATAAACAAAACTGGGCATCTGCAGTACAGATATGGGGTTTAATGACGTTTGGATTTTTCAAGGTTTAGGACATACAAATGCCTTCATAACCGTGTTTAAACAAAGAGTAACCGATACTTTTATACAAAATTGGAATACACGTATACATGAATCGACTAGGGCTAACACATAGTCGTTGTTCCATGAGTTTATGTCATCACTTAGGTTACTTACAGAGTTAGGGCGTTGGCATAAGCCACATAAAACACCAGTTAATGAAAGGACATGTTCCGTTTGTAACACACTGGAAGACGAATTTCATTTTAATTTAGAATGTACACTATATATTGATTTAAGGAAAAAATATTTCTGGTTTAGGCCAAATATTCCGAATTTCATTCAGTTAATAACATGTGAAAATGGAACAACTATAAGAAATCTATCTACATGTGTATATGAGGGGTTTAGACTAAGACATTCTATTATCTACAATAACTGATCATAGTGTTACAAATCAATTAGTATAGCTCTTGTTAACCATTGTTTGCTACTTACGCTCATAAGTATTAAAATCTGTTGATATTTAAAAAATGCATGTGCAATCAAACCTGTTTTAGCGGTCACGTAAAATAGATAGACACCTGTCTTAAGCAGACGTATATTTAATATAGCTCTGTTATAATTATCTTAATTTTAATTTAAGTTACATATATTATTATCTTAATTTTAATTGAAATTGTATATATTTAGTGGCCACGAGTTTTACCGGCCAAAATGTTGAGCCTTTTAATGAGTGACTATTTGAGACAGGTTTAAGTGTAATAAATAAAATAAAAAATATGTGTGTATGTTGTGTATGTGTATATGTGTATATATATATGTATGTATGTATGTATATATATATGTATATATATATATATATATAATCATGCATTACATGTTGAAGTATATATAAATATACACTATTTTACTCTCCCAAGAGAACGAATCTAGAACTGAAACACTTCTTAGTATGACAAAAAATGATATGTGACAAAATAGACTTTGAATGTTGCCATTTATTGCCGTGTGTATATATATGTATTTTGTTGTACCTGTGTACTCATGGACCTAAAGGTCTTTTGTATTTTGAATAAATATATATCATAAGAAATGCACCACGTATAATGTCGATTGTACATTGAAATCACCGAATATATAGGCGTATCCACCACGTATAATAAAGTATGTACCATATATACTAGAATGATCACCAAATATTAAGTCAATCGAAGCACTACATATAAAGACAAACCTCATATAATATTTAAAGCACTTCATATATCATACATACTACTGCATTTATTGTTTACAATATATTTTAGGCCAAACTAAATTAATTGCTAGATTTGCCTCCGCTTTTCTTTTCAAATTAGGGGATTACGTATATTGTTTATTATATTATTATTTGTAGTAGTAGTAGTACTATTAGCTGCGGGTTCGAATCCCACTGGGAGCTCGACTTGTAAGTGAGGAAGTGTCGATTCTTATGAATGGCGGGAGGCATACATCTGCATCCACCACAAAAACCGACCGTCATATATAACCTTACATGTGTTGAAAATTACGTAAAACACCATACAAACAAACAAACAAACAAACAAAATTATTATTAGGTCTAATATTATGAAAATAAAACCTTCATTCAAAAGCAACATATGTTAAGGGTGCCCTCTGGTGAATATCAGTATAACAAGAATTTTTAATTTCCCTGTTTTTTATGAAGACTAACATATTACTAGGTACTTTCTGGAAAAATAATGATGTGTTGGTGATTTAACTTTTTAGCAATTTTAATCTTTATTAATACACCCCAAAGCCCAAAGTGGGGTTTTTAATTAAGAAGCAGCTGAAAATTGCGTATGGCTTTAGAAATCACCCAATATTTTAGAGAAAAAAAAGAAGCAAATGAAAAAATGTTATGGGAAGCTAAACAGTTTTCAATATAAAAGTAAGAAAACCCTTAACATGATAAAAATAGGAGAAATCTTTGAAGTTTGTAATTGCAGCACATATTCTAATGAAACAAAAAAAAATCACAGAAAATTGCATTTTTGCCAAATGTTGGGCAAGACAAACTTATAGAAATAATAAGAAGAAATGTGTAATAAACTGATATATATAATAGAAAATTATAAGTTTATCAAATAAATGTGACAAAAAGTATATGTCGGTGTTCATCTAAAAGAGTTAACAATTAAAAACGTTAAAGACCCGTCATTTTATTACAGAAAAAGATAGATATGTGTGCTTTGGTTTTATTTTTTTTAATATTAAAAGTCATTTAAATGACTGGCATACATACACCTGATATACAAACATCACATCTAATTGAATTACAAACAGTGTATCAGTATATAATATACACAATATGACAAAAAAACGTTAAAAGAGATGTTGATTTACCCCACCTACTTCATGTTGTATGGTATATTTTATCCGACTATTGTATTTGCTTGTGTATACTGAAAATAGCATCTGCCATGTTTGAATTAAAATTAACGTTAACACAATGTTATATCAAATCCAAATAATCCAGATGTGTAGGAATTATATCTCGAGGCTAAAGACCTCGGGCACATATAGGGTCTCAGGGATGATACAGTGGCTGATATGAAAACTGACATATAATAATCTATAATTATCGAACCTATTGTGGGGTTCATGATTGTGAACATGTATACTAAGTATCAAGGATGTAGGACTAATGATTTTGGAACATATTTCGTCACCAGAGAGCACCCTTAACCACAGACCTAATAACAAATATTTATTAATATATTTGTGCCTTAACATACACATGGCAAAACATGTTTACTACCGCTTCTTATAACTAAATATTAAAAGAAATAAGAGGGAGGAAGGTATTAAAATACTCGAAGCGGTGGAAAAAGTGGGAGTGGGGTCGGGGTGGCTATCAAATATGTTATCAGGCATTACCTAATTAATCATTGTCAGGAACATTGACGAAATTAATGAATGCAATCTAAATATACCGCTATTGCATGAGTTTCGCCAAAATGTTAAACAACAACAACAACAAAAACATGCAATTGTGTCTTTATATAATATACCCATGAAAACTACTTTTTGTAGAATACAGTATCAAGTTATTCATCAGTATAACAGAAATACTATAATTAATAAAATATTTACTTAATACGTTTTCTCAAAATCAAACATAACATAATCAATAAAATATATACTAAATATTTGTTTCTAAAAATCAAATCAATCTTTTTTCCCCTGGTAATTGCCTTTTTATAGAGGCATCTTAAATATTTGATCATCTAATACGTCTGATTCTCTAATTACTACAACAGCGCATCATAACTGGGTTCGGCCTTGATGGGAAACACGATGATAAATCCCGAATCGATAATCCGTCCTATACCACTCCTGTACACAGCTGTTCGTAAGGAACTACTTTCTGATAAATTATTCCAACCAACAATTAACAACATGATGCAATATACGATTGTTTAGAAACGCCTCGCTACGTATATCTAGTCTGTTTCGTACAATGAATGCAAGTATATTTCTTATTAAAATCGCGGATAATGCACTTTAAATTATATCCGTGTTTTATTGTTTTATTGTTTTACTAATACTTTTTCTCACATGATAATAACTTAAAACCTAAGGACACGTGTAAACAATACAACAATGGTTTTCTTTTTACCTTTCGCATGATATATGATTTGTTTTACAGTTATATACTTACTAATAGTGCTTACAAGAAATCGCTTATTTATCCTACCCCACCCCCGCCCCCACTCAATCCCCCCCGCCCCGCCCTCCCCCAACCCCCACCTCGCACCCTCCACACACACAAACTTACTGTTTTATCGAAGAAAGAGCTGATATACAGACGCTATCTTGAGGCAATTGTCGTAAAGCTATATTATATAGTTATGACAATCGCGTGTCCATAGAACCACAATTTAATTGTATTAATATAAAAATGTTCTATGTACATGTAGAAAAGGGCATACTTAGGCTATTATATACATGTATGTTCCAAGTTTCATAAAGATTCCTTGAAATGTTTTCGATTTACGTCCGCCGAAAACAAGTTGTTGACAATTGTACTGCAAATCTAATTTCAATGGAAATATACACACACACACTATTGACATTATAAATGTTTGGACAGCAAAAGGCAGCACGTTTCAAAAAGAAGATACATGGAAAGTTTCCTAAAAAGAACGAATTTACAATATCTTGTTATCAAAAACCCCCACAAAAACTAGTGAAATTAAAAAGTTCTACTTTTCAAAAGACGACATAAAAGTATTTATTTGGAACATACCTCGAATGAGTTGGTAAGTACGGTAATTTTGACAAATGTACCATCTTGTCTCCATGAGAGTTTTAACTATGCTAACACTAGGAAGTGTATACATTTAAATACACAAGACTACTAGCTTCAAGAGTGAACACTGTTAAAGAAGGTGGATGCGTTGGAAACCAAGTTTTTGACCATGGTAACGTCGAAACTTAGAACTAGAAATAGTGTGTGTTTTTAAAAAAAAAGGAAGACCATTAGCCCAATATGTGTATCACTTTTCGGGAAAATACCCTGAACGGTTTTGGAGTTATACTCCTGAAACCTAAAGTGTGACTGACTGGTTGACTAACTGTTGGACTAAAATACGTACATGTGAATATCAGTCTTAAAATGCACTAACCTGCAAAATAACGGCAAAATTACTCTACAAAATAATTGTTTATCCAAACCCTATCCAGATGTTCAGGTCATAAAAGAAATATGTGCCCATTAAAAGTATAGGTTTATTCACGGGTACTTGAAATACACAATATTGAATATATATTAAACGAATTACGAGTTGGTAACTCTTAATTCGACATGCCAGTTTTGGGTTTGGCTTGGGTTTGGCTTGGGTTTGGCTTGGGTTTGGCTTGGGTTTGGCTTGGGTTTGGCTTGGCTGGTTTAAGCCGTTTATATTGTGTATATAGAGTTCGGATAGAGTTCGGATATTCAAAATATGTAAGTTATATATAACTCGTCGTCGTCAGTAGCTTTAGAAACGGTATACATATGTTGTAAACTTTACCTATTTATGACGGGGTAGGGACTTGACTCCTCTAAAATGCGTACTCGGCAGGGAAGGAGAAGTCTTTAAAGCTTCAACATCGTAATTGATGGCATGACTTGCAATATAACAAATACGTTTTTTCCACATTATACATTCTGTGGTTGATCTGGTATGGAATGCTTTTCAACCAAATTTCGTGAGTCACTGTTTCCATAGTTACAAGTGGTTTTGACACCTGCACGGTTATTTTAAATGCACATACTGTTGGAATATAATTACGTGATTTAAAACTGTACTGCGCAAGTGCAAACACATAAAACCATGTCTAATTTTATGACTGCAATAATATATAAAGTATATATAGCGCAAATGTGTTTTTATTTATGACAGCAAGCAAATTATGATTGCAAGCTATGATGATTTTGAACAAGTATATATATTTTGACATAGAAGATCTTAAAAAATATCATCCTTCGTATTGAGTTTGTGATATGAGTTCCGTAAAATCATTTAAAACTGTGGGTTTGTTTACCCCATTTACGAACGAGTGTCAGAAATCATTATTAAAATATTGAAATAGCTTTGGGATTCGGCTGAGTGAAATGGATGCAAGACGTAGCTGTGTTTAATTTTAAACATTCAGTCATATTACGACGGATCTACTTGAATGCTCAACGGTATAGCGCTGCCACAATGGAACACCTTGTCTTAAACACATGCCACGTTATACGGAAACCGGCCCGACCAGTCCGAGCACAGCCCTTGTATATGCTAAGAGTCAAGCAATGGAGCTGTTATTTATAAAGTCCTTGATATAACCAGGGATATAACCCGACCGTGGATTAAACCCACGGAAAGTGAACATTCTAGGCCTCTGCCGCGGTACATCAGATCAGGGAACAAAGAAGTACAGAGTGGGCGAAGATTCGGCTTACGCAAATCTCACATAATCTCGTATGGTACTAGATTAAACTGCAAAATCTCGTGCTTTCATTCTTTTTTCTTATATTTAAGAAAGAAAGAATATTCTACTATCACGGTACATTATTCTCTTTACTTTGAGGCATGTTGTGTACAATTCTACACAGTTACAATATTCAGCAAACATAAAGCAACAACAGTTAATATGCCATAGTCGGACTTTTTGTTTGACATTTTAGTAAACATAAAGCTATTCTGAAAATATCAATGAATTCAATCTATCATTTTATTTAAACTGAGACCATTTGCAGACATGTGTTTAAAGAAGTGATAATTTCTATACCTTTACCGTGCAAACACAAAATATAAAAAAAATATAATAATAATAATAATAATAATTATAATCGTTTAGAAAAAGTGATTAGATCAATTTGTATTATTATTAAATAAATGAAAATAAAATAAGCGGGTCATTGACTATGGCAAAAAGAAATGATAACAAAATAAGTGTATGTTAATGTTTAGTTTGTATTATGTATGTGGCTTAAAATGAAGCATGTGAAGACACATTTGATATACTTTATGATCATGTACATTTTGTTTTTGTTTTATATATATATATATTAATAAACGGGCCATTGATTATGGTTCAACAAAAAAAAATAGTTATCATAATTATTTGTACGCATATGCAATCACGGGTATTTTTAAGAACCATTGAATAAACCTATTATTTTAATCGGCGCATATACATTATTATATGACCCGAACACATGAATAGAGTTTTGATAAGCGGGTTTGTAGTGTAACTGTGTCGTTATTTGGTGGGCTCGTTTCTTTAGATAATTATACTGAAATACCTTAAAATAATAATAAAAAAAAGAACCTGTATTATCTTAATAAAGAAATATATTATTGTTTTAGCTCTATTATTTAATGATCTTAACGGCAAACACAGATATCTTGCTTTATTAATTAAAATTATTTTCAAAAGCTCAAGTCGTGCTGTCATAGCGGAAGTTAATCCCGAATAATATTACCACTATAATAACGGATTTTCCGTAAAGGGAAATAACTCTAAATTGTTAAATTTGTACACGTTTTGTTCTTATTTTAAACTCGATGTATAGTCAACTCGATGTATAGTCAACTCGATGTATAGCCAACTCGATGTATAGTCAGTTATCAATACTAATGATCATGGTGTGTTTTTTTATTTTGTGGAAAACATCGTTATGCGATAGAATTGGTTATTTTTATTATTTCCCAAAACCAGGAACATGTGTATATATGTTCATGCCGCTAGTTTTATAAAATATCTATACAAAAAATCAGCTTTATTGAAAAGGGTGGTTATGAAAAACAAAAGTAGACGCTTTTGTAGAAGTTAAGTTTGCTTTGATGCGTAAAGTAGACCTCTAGATTTCCGTATGTCCCTTCAATGAGAGTATTTCATATTTGTATCAATAACTATCAAACATTTAACACACAAAAATGCAGCTTTACTATCCAGAATAAATGAGTGTTATAAATCAAAATCGTAGGCACACCAATGTGAGAAACGCATCTACGAGTCTAGATTTAAAAGGAGTACATCAGGATTTTTTAAAAAAATAATCTGAAATTTTAAAAAGGTTCCAAATCATAATATAAAATTTTAATCCCGACAATATAACTTTCCGATGCCCAAAATTAACCAAATCGCTAAAACTGTAAACAAACGGTAACCCTATAACATCCTAGTTATGTAAAGGGACGCCCGGGGATATTACTATAATTACCCATAACAGATTCTTTATAAACGCTATCAATTTAAAACAATACTAAACAAAAATCCTACATATCAAAATGCGTAACATTCCAGTGTTCGCAAGTACTAACGTCATGTAATAATACAAATACCAGACACATATTAAATACAAAGCAGTTTTACAAATAGGCAAAACGGTAGTACTTTCTGAGAACATCAGAGTCGACCCTTCCCGTATTGCATCATGAACGAATGACTCATTTTAAAGGTACGCGCAGTAATCTAAAGTAGTTATTGAGCATTAAGATAAGTGCCAATATGTATTCAATCGGTATTATCTTGATATTATATCTCCTTGTATATAATTAATTTAAGGTAATACAATTTGGAATTTCCAATTCAACTTCTTTATTTACCTTAGCTTCAGATATATTAAAGGGACACAATAACATGTAAAAACAATTTGCTTTGAACTATTATAACAATTAATATTGATAATTGAATTAACGGGACGCCGTGAGTTTTTATTAAAAAAAAATCCCTTTAATGGTGCACTATTATCAACAAGAAGTAATGTGCAAAATATAATTTGATTTGCAAATATGCAAGTTATGTAGAAAAAAACCTAACCTGACGACGCCAGTTTAAAAAATACGATTACATTGTGTCCCTTTAGGCTTTAATGGAAATCAACCATTATCAAATACATCTCAAAACTCGCGGAGTCTCGATAGATTTTCTTCGTAACTTGCAATTTTGCAACATTTATATCAATTATTTGAATAGGTCAAAGCATTATGTATTTGTATATTACTTATTATTGATTTTATTACACTAGTAATATATTTAAATTCCCTATCCAGCCATCAACGGACAAATATTTTACAACATATGTGCAGTTTCTAAACCTACTGACGACGAGGTTTAAATATAACTTGCATAGTTTGCGAATCCAAACTCTATAGACACAATATAAACGGCTTCAACCAGCCAGGCCAAACCCCAAAACTAGAGCGTCGAATTAAGAGTTACAAACTCATAATTCATTTTACGCGTATTTAATCATGAGTATTATAAGAACCGGTTAATAAACGTATAGAAGCACATATACATTATTATATGACCATAAACCTGGATAGAGTTTTGAGATAAACGGTTTTGGTACGAAACCACTAATTATTTTCCCCATAGACACCAATGTTAAAATGTCACATATTAATGATTTGCTTCAACTTCAAGTATGGATAATGCAGCAGTGTAATTTTCATATAGAAAACTAATTTTCCACTGGAAAAATCACCAGAAAAGGTGGTGTCACAAGACATGTAAGAAAGTTCAAACGGGTCAAGGTACAACTGTTTTCATTGACAGTTTCTCACAATGCGTAAGCATAGAGTCGACATTTCGAAATGTTCATCAGTGATCCAGTTAAACCTATCAATATGCTTCTTATACATACAACCACAAAATCGAATAAAAATGGGCAGTGTTTTCCTACTTATAATGTCCATTTCCATCAAAAAAGGGGGGAATACTTTTTTATTAAAGGAACTACTACACCTCGGAGGCGTACATGTAACTGATGGTGGTAAACCTTTTGAAGTGTCAATTTCTTTAAAGCCAGGTAGGATAACGAAGAAAAAATGAAAACTCAAAATTTATATAATTATATTTAAGCAGGTTTGAAGTTAACACGATACTAGATTAACAAGATGCTCAAGTATCGCACGACCCCTGCCGGGCAATTTTTAGTAACAATGACCTTGACCATAAATGCAATCCCAAACTTGCTTTACATGTAAGCCACCTACACACCAAGTCTTACTCCTAAGTAAAGTTAATGAGCAGAAAAAGTTATTTTTAGTAACCTTGACATTGACCTTGACCTTGCAATCCCAAACTTGCCTTTCAAATAAGCTACGTGCACACCAAGTTTCAGGACAATAGGTCATTCCTATATGTAACTAAAGTTATTTAGCGAAAACCCTTTTACTTTGTTAAGTAGCAGTGTATTTTTTGTATTTTTTACAATTTCAGTTGCCATAGCAACCACAATATTTGATAAATAATAATAAAATAAAATGATATGCATGATCTCATCACTCCTTTTTACCTACACACAACTTGTCGTTAAATTATCTTAACCATTTCTTTTGTTATCAAAGAATCCATATAGTTTGTGTATTTTTACTATTTTCGTTGTCAGATACTTTTTGTCAGATCAACAAACTAAAATAACGTGCATAGTACCCTCATTGCCCTCTACCAACATGTCAAATTTCATGAAAATATTTTAAATACTTTTCTCAATATCGCAGGATCCATATTTGTGGGACGGACTGAATGACTGACGGACGGACGGACGGACGGACGGACTGGGGGCAAACCTATAGTCCCTCCGGTGACACACCGGTAGAGGACTAATTAATCAAGATACTAATTTGAATGCTTAATAAAAACTTCAAGATTGCCGTGTGTTCCTTTAATATTCAGTATTTTCTGCGTTAAGTATTAATTTATAAATGAATTTTAATTATAAACCAATAAATATGTAGCTAACCGTTCGAAAGTGTTATCTGTCGTGATCAATGTTTTTTTTATTTATGTAATGAAAAGTTGTTTGAATGATGTTTTACGTCATTTTCAGCACATTTTAGGCTATAAATATATGACGGTCGATTGTTTAGTGGTGGAAGCAGACCATCCACCTTTCCTCTGCTGAACCAGTACTGTATACCTCCCCACATCCGTAAAATGGACACTTTCTCACTTACAAGTCGAGCTCCCAGTGGGATTCGAACCCGCATCGGTGAGAGGCGAGAGGGTTTCAAACTCAGTGTCTTTACCCTCCCGGCTACGGAGGCAATCCTCAGATAGAGTAAAGCAGTTCATAGATAAGGTAAAGCATGTACAGGGTTTGAGGATTTACAACTCTGTAAAAGAAAACACTTCAAAGTATTTACAGTCAAAGCATTGTGTTTCAATTCAACTATATACCTTTGCATTTGTAAATGGACGAGGAAAACCAGATTCCAAATTGATGTATTTACATATTAACTGTTTCCAAAATGATGTATCTACATTTAACCGGATTCCAAAACAATGTATTTACTTCAACCAGATTCCATTTCAAATTTATATATTTACTTCAACCAGATTCCAAGTTTGTGTATTTGCATTCAAATTGATTCCAAATTAATGTATTTCCAATTAACCAGATTCCAAATTAATGTATTTACATTAATCAGATTCCGAATTAATGTATTTACATTGAACCATATTCCAAAGTAATGTATTGACATTCAATTTGATTCAAAATTAAGGTATTTACTTCAACCAGGTTCCAAATTATTGTATTTACATTCAACCAGATTCCAAATTAATGTATTTACTTCAACCAGATTCCAAATTGATGTATTTACATTCAAACAGTTTCCAAATTGATGTATTTACATTTAACCGGATTCCAAAACAATGTATTTACTTCAACCATATTCCAAAACAATGTATTTACTTCAACCAGATTACAATGTATGTACATTCAACCAGATTCCAAATTAATGTATGTACATTCAACCAGATTCCAAATTAATGTATTTACATTTACCCGGATTCCAAAACAATGTATTTACTTCAAACAGATGCCAAATTAATGTATTTACATTCAACCAAATTCCAAATTAATGTATTTACTTCAACCAGGTTCCAAATTATTGTATTTACATTCAACCAGATTCCAAATTAATGTATTTACTTCAACCAGATTCCAAATTGATGTATTTACATTCAAACAGTTTCCAAATTGATGTATTTACATTTAACCGGATTCCAAAACAATGTATTTACTTCAAACATATTCCAAATTAATGTATTTACATTCAACCAAATTCCAAATTAATGTATTTTCTTCAACCAGGTTCCAAATTATTGTACATTCAACCAGATTCCAAATTAATGTATTTACTTCAACCAGATTCCAAATTATGTATTTACATTCAAACAGTTTCCAAATTGATGTATTTACATTTAACCAGATTCCAAAACAATGTATTCACTTCAGCCAAATTCCAAAACAATGTATTTACTTCGAACAGATTCCAAATTAATGTATGTACATTCAACCAGATTCCTAATTAATGTATTTACATTCAACCAAATTCCAAATTAATGTATTTGCATTCAAATTGATTCCAAATTAATATATTTACATTTGATTCCAACTTAATATTTACTTCAACCAGATTCTAAAATAATATATTTACATTCCATTTGATTCCAAATTAGTGTATTTATATTTGATTCCAAATAAATGCATTTACTTCAATCAGATTCCAAATTAGTGTATTTGCATTCAAATTGATGTATTTACAATTAACCAGATTCCAAAATAATGTATTTACATTCAACCAGATTCCGAATTAATGTATTTACATTCAACCATTTCCAAAGTAATGTATTTACATTCAATTTGATTCAAAATTAAGGTATTTACTTCAACCAGGTTCCAAATTATTGTATTTACATTCAACCAGATTTCAAATTAATGTATTTACTTCAACCAGATTCCAAATTGAAGTATTTACATTCAAACAGTTTCCAAATTGATGTATTTACATTTAACCGGATTCCAAAACAATGTATTTACTTCAAACAGATTCCAAAACAATGTATTTACTTCAACCAGATTCCAAAACAATGTATCTACTTCAACCAGATTCCAAAACAATGTATTTACATTCAACCAAATTCCAAAACAATGCAACCAAATTCCAAATTAATGTATTTGCATTCAAATTGATTCCAAATTAATATATTTACATTTGATTCCAACTTAATATTTACTTCAACCAGATTCTAAAATAATGTATTCACATTCAATTTGATTCCAAATTAGTGTATTTATATTTGATTCCAAATTAATGCATTTACTTCAACCGGATTCCAAATTAGTGTATTTGCATTCAAACTGATGTATTTACAATTAACCAGATTCCAAAGTAATGTATTTACATTCAACCAGATTCCGAAGTAATGTATTTACATTCGACCGGATTCCAGATTAATGTATTTACATTCAACCAGATTCTAAATTAACGTATTTACATTCTTCTAAATTAATTATTTACATTCAACCAGATTCCAAATTAATGTATTTACATTCAATTTGATTCAGAATTAAGATATTTACTTCAACCAGATACCAAATTAATGTATTTACATTCAACCAGATTCCAGATTAATGTATTTACATTCAACCAGATTCCAAATTAACGTATTTACATTCTTCCAAATTAATGTATTTACATTCAACCAGATTCCAAATTAACGTATTTATATTCTTCCAAATTAATTATTTACATTCAACCAGATTCCAAATTAATGTATTTACATTCAACCAGATTCCAAATTGTTGTATTTACATTCAACCAGATTCCAAATTGTTTTATTTACATTCATTCAGATTCCAAATTTATGTATTTACATTTAACCAGTTTCCAAATTAATGTATTTACATCGAACCAGATTTAGTTCCAAGTTATTAACATCCAACCAGGTTCCAAAATCAAGGATTTTACATTTATATATGCATTTACATCCAACCAGGTTCCAAAATCAAGGATTTTACATTTATATATGCATTTACATCCAACCAGGTCCAAATCCAACCCGATTCAAACTCAATGTATTTACATTCAACAACATTCTAAATGCAAAATAAATGCATTTGACTCTAATGAATGTTCTTGTGCAAAAATATTAAACATAGAACATTATAAAACATTATAAATCATAAAACATAATATAACCTAAAACATATGGCAATATACAATAGCATGACAGTGTTCTTGTCAATTGAATTCAGATGTTCTGTGTACACTAGTATCTTGTATATTTGCTTGCCGTTTGCATTATTGATGGTTTTTATTCATTCATGAAAAAACACACAAGCTGATCGATCGAAAAACATGAATGGAACCTGGACATGCCTAGCAGGTCCGCAGCTCCGTTGTTATGTATCGATTTTATATCAGCACTAGTCGGAGCCTGATATTCTGGTACACTAGGAATACCGTCTAAATATAGCACACAGAACTGGAGAGAGTTTTTCCCGGCGAGGATAATCTATAAGTGACTGCTTGGAAACAACTCAGAGCACAAGATTGATTTCCGATTGATAAACACCGTCATGCGTATATTAGAGTGAATGAATGGATGGATACCGAAATGAATGAATGCACGAGTGAGTGAACTGTGGTGACGAATGAATCGAATTAATGGATGGAAGGGCAAACGAACGCATAAAATGACATGTGTGTCTAAATGGATGAATGAACAAACAAACAAACACATTAATACATGATTTTATTGGGAGCTTAATACATGAATAAACGATCAAACGAAGAACCACACATCTAATAGAAGAAGGACTTTTCGCCAGACGGATGGACTTACAGATGAATGGATGGAACACGGAATGGATTTATATGAGCATTCATATGGAGTAAATGAGTAAATGTGAATGAATGAGTGAGACAGCAGTGAGTGAATGAATGAATGAATGTTTTGAACGAACGAATTATTGAGTGAATGAATGAATGAATGAATGAACGAACAACGAACGAACGAACGAACGAACAAATTGATAAATGAATAAATGAATGAATGAATAAATGAATGAATGAATGAATGAATGAATGAATGAATGAATGAATGAATGAATGAATGAATGAATGAATGAATGAATGAGTGGTGAGTGGGTGGGTGGGAGGGTGGGAAGGTGGACGAACGGACGATGGACGGACGGATGGATTAGTGACATTGTACTTTCAATATACAATAATCAGTGACATGATACTCAGCCTGATTAGTCGCATTGTATTTAGTCTGATCAGTGACGTGTTACTCTCAATAATCAGTGACGATATACTCACCCTGATCAGTGGCATTCCACTGAGCCTGATCAGTGGCATTGTACTCAGCCTGATCAGTGACGTTATACTCAGTCTCATCAGTGACGTTTTACTCTCGATAATCAGTGACGTTATACTCACCCTGATCGGTGACGTTTCACTCAGCCTGATCAGTGATGTTATACTCCGTCTGCTCAGTGACGGCAACACTTACCTGGTCAGTGACAGTACGCTTACTTTGATTCGTATAGGTATGAGAGTGTTACATGTACGCTCTCTTGCATTACATGCAGAAAAATCTCCAGAAGAGTGGTTTAGTCAAGTGTAACCTTCAATTACATGATAGCCCAACTGGTCCGTATCTTAACACCACAGATATGTTGTTTTCTCTTTTCGATAGTCTATGTATTTCATGATCGGTGTGGCATCTAGTTTGCGCAATAATTCAATTGCACAGCTGTGTTACATATACACATAGGCTGCAACAGCTGGTGAATAGTAGTTATACATCACCTTTGAGCGTAACGTCACTGATCAGTGTGAGTATAACGTCACTGATTATTACGAGTATGACACCACTGATCTTTATGAGTATAACGTCACTGATCACTATGAGCATAATGTCACTGATTATTTAGAATATAATTTCAGTGATCATTTGAGAGTAACGTTACTGATCATGTTGAGTATAATTAACGTCACTGAACAGTCTGAGTAGGCCAACATCATTATACTGATCATATTCAGACTGAGTACAGCGTGACTGAACAGTGAGAGTATACTGTCACTGTTCAGGCTGTGTATGCCGCCACTGATCCTGGTGAGTCACTGATCATTGCGGGTAAAACGTCACTGAGCAGGCTCATAACAACGTAGTATCACGTCACTGATCATGCTGAGAACAACCGTCACTAATTAGACTGAGTAAAAATGGCATAATGCATATACTCTCTAACCGAAAGTAAGCTATTCCAAAACGACAGAGCCTGGTCGCTTATGCATGGAATTGCAGTTTATTAATAATTAAATCTTTCGAGAATGGCTATACATGTTAGTATGTTTTGTGGAATTTATAAGCCTTACAAATGTTTCTATAAAATTAATTCCCTGATAACAATACGTTTGTGCAGGACCTGAACCGTAACACCTGTATTGAAAAAAAAAAGCAATAAAAGCAAAACACAGCATTGTGTACAACTATAACTTTAAGCATTAGGCCTATACTGACAAGATATCAAAGATAAATTTTCTCTTTCTATCTAATTTAATGCTTTACATATCTAATTGGAAACAATTGGCAAAAATAGAAACTTGCAAATTACCTCTTTTTCTTGTATTTAATCCAATAACGTCGAATATTTGAAACAAGCAACATGCAATGACGAACATTTTTTTCAGCCGGTACAGATTCTCACACATATTGATTGCTGACCACCTACGCAATTCTGTTGCCCTTGGAAACACAATTCGTTTATTTCTGACGCACATGTAAATTTGGTTAGTGACCTTTACGTTCGTTACTCGTCGCAAATCCATATCCTCCGTCACAACGTCATCTTTCGAACGTAGACACACGCAAAATGAAATACATGAAAACACTAATTCCGTTACAAAAATATCTCTGCATTTAAAACGAACAAGTTTGCCTGTTTCTACATTAAGCTACAGTAAACTATTATTAGCAGTGTATATCGACCGGATCTATTTTAAGATGTCTTATTCACTCTCTTCGCCAAGAGTTAGCCAAAAATAGCCCTAGAAGAAAACGAGCTTGAAGAGCTGTGTATCCGAAAACTGAGTATTGCCGAAGCAAAACAAAACACTACAAGTATTGCCAAAGCAAAACAAAACACTACATCGGTTATTCTTATGTTACAGGATGCCAATCTCCTACAGGTAGATAAACGCTGTATTAATCCATATACTAAGAAAAAAAATCCGAACTATTATTAGATTTACCATCCATAACAAATGCCTTGATGAACCCATAGTGTACTGATATAACCATCTTGGATACGTATTGCAGCAGGTATAACTTGTACAGTAATACGTCATGGTAATATACAGTATAGTATATTTACACAAATTTAATATATCTTAAAATATAAGTTTTAAAGACACTAAAAGCATTTATAAACCTGCCAATTCCCGGAGTTTGTGTTTGAAATTTCAATGATTATTCCGTCCACAAACAGTATTATTAGTGTGCAATATTGTCACTTGAAATAGCAGGTGGAGCATTACTCAGAGCGTGCATACACAATATCTGTTCCTTAGAGGCACATTGACGATGTGTTCCTTAGAGACACATTGACGTCACAATGACGACAGCAGTAACACACATTAACAATATTTCAACAACAACACAAATAAAGGTCGCCAGTATATTAACAAAGAACAATCATTATACTGGATTACATAATGGAATGATATGTTTAAAAAACATATGGTATATGTAATATGTGTACCATAGCTCAAATGGTTTTCATTTTTTTCTTGCTTATGATATAATGTTCATAAATGTGAAGGTCTGAGCCTATACCGTGCTATAAATGACAGATTCGGAAGTTATACCATGGTCCAGTTTTACAATTTTACACGCGCGTAGTTGGATAAATGGCTATGGTACAAAACATTTATAGCATATGCGATTTATACTACTTCTCGATGGCCGCAGGCCCGAGAGTGCAGTATAAATCGTATATACTCGAAAATATATGCTATAAATGTTTTGTACCATAGCCATTTATGAAACTACGCGTGGCATACTCATTCGTCATATATTGGCACAATACCCACATACTCATTCGTCCTATATTGGCACGCAGCCCACATACTCATTCGTCCTATATTGGCACAATACCCACATACTCATTCGTCTTATATTGGCACAATACCAACATACGCATTCGTCATATATTGGCACAATACCCACATACTCATTCGTCCTATAATGGCATGCAGCCCACATAATATATTGGCACAATACCAAAATATTCATTCGTCCTATAATGGCACGCAGCCCACATACGCATTCGTCGTATATTGGCACTATACCCACATACTCATTCGTCCTATAATGGCATGCAGCCCACATAATATATTGGCACAATATTCACATACTCATTCGTCCTATAATGGCGCAATGCTCAAAGACTGTTTTACACAATGCCGAGCGACTGGTTTAGAATATAACGGAACACAGTTAAACGACTGGTTTACAGTATTCAAACTTACATGCCAAAAAACGTCAAAACTGCACTACAAAACCGTGTATCAAAACCCTATCCATATGTTCCGGTCCTATAATAATGTATATGTGCCGATTAATAGTAAAAATTTATTCACGGATTTTTAAAATACCCGTGATTGATTGAATATGCGTAAAATGGATTATGAGCTGGTAACCCCAGCTTTGGGGTTGGGCCTGGTGGGTTAAAGCCGTTTATAGTGTGTCTATAGAGTTTCAATTCTGAAAATATGTAATTTATAATTATAATCATATACCTCGTCGTCAGTAGGGTTAGAAACGGTAAACGCAAGTTGTAAAATGTGCCTGTTGATGACGGGATAGGTACATAGCCCAAAAACTGGTTTCTTATGCTCGATCGTCGTATAACGATGCACATGCATTCCAAAGCCTAGTTAACATTAATGTGTGTCTTATAATGGCAAACACAACCCACAGACTGGCTGGCATACATCTTACAGACTGGTTGGCACACAGTCCTAAGACTGGTTGGCACGCAGCTCAAAGACTGATTTGCAATACTCGTTCGTCTAATATTGACGCACAGCCTGGTTCATATTACTTTGTAATGACACACAAGCAACAGACCGGTTGGCACAAAGCCCAACTACAGGACTTGTAATATCACCAACCTCAAAGTATGATTTGACTTGCAACCGTAAGATTTTAGCAATGCTGGTTGAAAAGTGGTTGGTCCGTTAAAATCAGCGAAGTTTTTTGTAATAAGGCTGCCAGGTCAGGACCACTGGATTTAGTAACCACAAGCACCACCAGCATGTTTTTTTTTTCATAAATGCATCACCTTTTTCTTTATGCATATGTTTGATGAACGTGAAGTTGGCAGCAGTAGCAGCAGTAGCAGCAGTAGAGCACCATCTCAATAGGTATACTTATCGCACATATGTTTTCTTTGCGCACGTATGTTGTTTCTACTTTCCCACCATCATGTTTAACAGACAACCCCTTTCGCAACCATCATATGTTTACACAACCGCTTCGCCAAATAATATCATGGTTTATATGTTTTATCCTCTACCGTTATTGCTGTAACTTTTCAGCTACTGCTAGCAGTAGCAGCAGTCGCAGCAGTGGCAATAGTACTACTAGTATTAGCAGCAGTAGCTACTCAGTAGCTCATAGTAGCAGTTAGTTTCTCTTTTTAACATTCATGTTTTATACACAACCCTCAGCAGTAGTAGCAGTACCAGCAGTAGCTGTAGCTACCCAATGCACAGACGTCCAGAAACGGTCAGCGCTCTGGGCGCACGTACGGCGAAAATATAAAAGTAGCTACTGCTAGCAGTAGCAGCAGCAAAGCAATAGCAGCACTAGCAACAATATCATCACCAGATATTGTTTGTTTCTACTTTTATTTTTAACCATCACGTTTCATAGACAACCCTTTCGCAACCAGCATATGTTTATACTGCTTCGCCAAATAATATCATGGTCTATATGTTTTGTTTCCTACCGTTATTGCTGTAACATTTCAGCTACTGCTAGTAGTAGAAGTAGCAGTAGCAGCAGTAGGCAGTATTAACTGCTGGCAGTAGCATCAGTAGGCAGTAGCAGCGGTAGCAGCAGTCTCAATAGGTATTCTCATCTCGCAAGTATGTTTTTTTCTGCGAAAGTATGTTTTTTCTACATTCCCTTTTTAACCATCGTGTTTTATAACACAACCGCTTCGCCAATATCAAGCATATAAGTTTTCCCTACCGTTAATGCTGTGACTTTTTAGCTACTGCTATCCGTAGGAGCAGTAGCAGTAGCTACTACTAGTAGTAGCAGCGTGGCAGTATCTACTATCTACTGCTAGCAGTAGACGCAGTATAGCAGTAGCAGTAGTTAGCAATAGCAGTAGCTACTGACAGCAGCATTAGCAGTAGCGAAATGGATTGTCTATGAAACGTGATGGTTAAAAATAAAAGTAGAAACAAACAATATATGGTGATGATACTGTTGCTACTGCTGCTATTGCTCCACTGCTGCTACTGCTAGAAGTAGTTACTGCTACTGCTATATCTTCGCAGTACGTGCGCCCAGCGCGCTGACACTTTCTGGACGTATGTGCCTTCTTAGTTACTGCTACTGCTGTTACTGCTACTACAGCTGAGGGTTGTGTTTAAAACATGAAGGTTAAAAATAGAAACTAACTGCTACTATGAGCTACTGCTACTGCTGCTACTGCTGCTACTGCTGACAGTAGCTACTGCTATTGCTGCTAATACTAGTAGTAGATATTGCCACTGCTCCTACTGATAGCAGTAGCTGAAAAGTTACAGAAATAACGGCAGAGAACAAAACATATAAACCATGATATTATTTGGCAAAGCGGTTGTGTAAACATATGATGGTTGCGAAAGGGGTTGTCTGTTAAACATACTGGTGGGAAAGTAGAAAGTAGTATACCCACTGAGAAGATGCTCTACTGCTGCTACTGCTGCTGGCATTAGTTAGCAGTAGCAGTAGCAGTAGCAGTAGCAGTAGCTACTGACAGTAGCAGTAGCAGTAGCAAACATATGATGGTTGCGAAAGGGGTTGTCGATGATGGCAAAATAGAAACAACATATTATACTTGCGCAAAGAAAACATACTTGCGATGAGTCTACCTATTGAAATGGTGCTCTACTGCTGCTACTGCTACTGCTGCTACTGCTGGCAGTAGTTGGCAGTAGCAGTAGCTACTGGCAGTAGCGGTAGCGATAGCAAACATATGATGGTTGCGAAAGGGGTTGTCTGTTAAACATGATGGAGGGAAAGTAGAAACAACATACTTGCGCAAAGAAAACATACTTGCGATGAGTATGCCTATTGAGATGGTGCTCTACTGCTGCTACTGCTGGCTGGCAGTAGTTAGCAGTAGCAGTAGCCGTAGCAGTAGATACAGACAGTTGCAGTAGCAATACTGCTACTGCCAACTTCACGTTCATATATGTGTGGTCGTTTAAACATATATGTACCGTTCCTTCGTATGTTTTATTTTTATTTGCTTTCTGTTTTAAGCGATCTATCTTTTATGTGAAAATTGTTTTTTATGATACGAGTTATGTAAATGAAAACCTCGACAGGTTGTGGTTAAAAACATTTGGGTACGGGTTGTGCTGTTTGCTCATGCATAGAACATCTGTGTACGGGTGATGCTGTTTTCACGTGCCTAGAACATCTGTGTACGGGTGATGCTGATTTCGCGTGCCTAGAACATCTGTATACGGCATATGTGAGATCGTGCGATAATGCAATGGCTACATAGTATAAGTGTATACTATAACAGAAACAGAAACAACGGACCAATATTATATTGTAAAAATGAATCAAATAATACTGCTGAAACAAGGACTAGCATTATATTGTAACCATGCCAAACCATAAGGAAACACAACAAACAAATTATTAGAAGTAGAAATATTTAGTTGTGAAAGGGGCGGGGAAGGGGACACATGGGTTCAGACGAGGCAGAGAGACTAGAACGACATGTGTCTAAGTATTTGAATCAAGTTTACGCCTTTCTCATTATATGTATTCTTTAATGATCCAATGAATATATCTGATAAAGGCAGATAACTCGCTGGTTCATGAATTTGAATTATTTCCCTTTAAAAAAAAAAGTTTTAACCTGGAACTTAACTCTGCCTTCTATGAGTGTGGCTAGTAACTTTAAAAGTATATAGATTGCCTTTAATTATTGATTTTAATTCTTGTTGTCCTCATATCGCCCAATCCATTAAGAAATTTAATATAAAATGGTGGCATAGAGAACATGCGGACCCGAAATCCCTTTCTATTTAGAAAAAGTCAATGCTTAAAATTATAGATACCCGTATTATCTTTTATAATGCTACCCACTCTTTACTTCCCCCGAGCCCTAGGTTTTCGTTTCGTAATTTAAAATCGGGAGCAAATACTCCAGTTCAATCTCTTGAGGAGGAGGTTGTTTCCACGCATATAACTCGGTGTACCACTTTCAAGGCTGGATTCCTAAATGAAATAAACAGCCGTACAAAGCCCGTTTTATGTCTAACTCTAGCACCTGCACCACTGCAAACATCTCCAAACGCTTATGACAACTCTGGGATTAATTTTGGTCAGTTAAACATTCAGCAGGCGTTTTTGATAAAATTTGCAATTAGGGGTCAAGTTTCATCTATAGGTAATTATGACCTTTCAACACTATATACAACATCACCTTATCAAAGGCAAACTCATTGCTCTCATGCAAAAGACTTTCGAAGGAGAAAAAAACTATATTTGTTTGGCCTGGAACAATATTGAAGCGTGTCTTTACTAACGGCAGTTTAGACAATTACAAGAAGTTTGTGAATCACTCAAAATTTATATTTTATATATATAATATTTTCGTCAGGTATGGAAATACCGTTTTAGACAAATTGTTGGTGGTATGGGTACAAACTGTGCACCTCTAGTCGCAGATTTCTTCTTTTGTATTGATATGAAAGAGATTTTATGTTGAGTCTTTCACCAGATACTCAGGCAGACGTAAAAAAGCCTTTAATAACACCTCTCGTTATAAGGATGACATAGTGAACATTGACAATCCTTTCTTTTCTACTATGGTTAATACTACCTATCCTAAAGAATTTCAACTCAACAAAGCTAACATTTCTGATACTGTCGCTTCTTTTCTTGATTTACATCTCTCTATTGAAAATGATGAAATAATTAGTAATATCTACGACACGAGAGATGATTTTAATTTTGATATTGTTAATAGATGGGGTTGTTCTCCGAGCTACTTCTTACGGAGTCTATGTTTCTTAACCTATTCGTTTGACTAGAACTTGTAGTCGTGTAGAGGACTTTAATATTCGCAATAATTGTATAACTAAGAAGCTACTACAGCAGGGCTACCTTTAACCATAAACTGCGAAGAAGCTTTGCCAAATTGTATTATCGTTGTATTAACGCTGATCTACTTTTTAAATAAAAGTAATTTAAGAACTCTTCTTCGACAAAAACTATTATATCCTGACTTCTAAGGTGATGTGATCTCAAACTTCGAAAGATCCTTGGTCATACTCACTTTCATACCATCTTTAGTAAACATTTTAAGAAGTTTATCGAAAGAGGTTATGACCCTATAATTTTGCAAATCACTGCATGTTTAGTGGTTAACCCATTACAGTTCGCCACTATGCTTTCCCCTTTGACTGTGTGATGACCGGACAGATGTTGGGCCCTATGATGACGTTTACCTAAATCATCAATGGACGGTAACGTATGAAGTCTGTATTAAATCGCGTCTTGTCGTACCGTTAACGGTTTGTTCTCTTGTTGCTGTGACTCCTGCCAAGTCATTGAGTATTGGCTTTGTGACTTCCAAGGCTTTTTCTTTTATATTCATATATGCATGATCATTACGTGATATACTTAAATCGCCTATTAATGATGGTTTGTTTGTAGAAGGATATAACCTGGCGGGGAAATCTGTATTTACACCCTCCCGTTTTATTTGGATGAAAATAAGTTATTTGTTTGTGTGGTGTTTTACGTCATTTTAAACACATGTAAGGTTATATAATAACGGTCGATTTTATTGTGGTGGAGGCAGACCACCCATTTTTCCTGGGTAGAACCAGTACTGTACACCTCCCGCCATCCTTAAGAATCGACACTTCCTCACTTACAAGTCGAGCTCCCAGTGGGATTCGAACCCGCAGCGGTGACAGGTTAAGGTTTACAACGCAACGTCGTTAACCATTCGGCCACGGAGACGCTGCTCTATATATTGGACAAGACGCTGAAAATAGAGAGGCACACTATCACCTGGTTTAAACCATTGCCACTGACCATTCCAAGGTGGTAGCCCTATTGTCAACCATTTTATGTCTGTGATGAAATATCTTGCCTTTTTCATATTTGTAATTACTGTTTGTTTCTGTGCGTGTTTTGGGTTGACCGTGGTCCATGAATGCTATATTTCCTGTTCGACTGTTATGTCTACTTTTTAGGTGTACAAAGAAATATAAAAAGATCGGACAGGGAAAGTAGCATTCAAGGAGGTCAGTCAACCACAAAACACAGAAACAAACACACAAACAGACAAACAAGAAGGCAAAAGTAATAATAAATACAAACGACATCACAAACGCAAAAGGGTTGACAATAGGGCTACCGCCTTGAAACGGTCAGTGGCAAAGTAGGCCACTGGGGGGTTTAAACCGGTTCTAGGGTGCACCAAACCCCACACTTACCCTACTGTCATCCCATTAAAACAGGACAGTGTAAATAAAGAAATCCCCGCCATGATCTAATCTCTAACCAACAAGGCAGCATCAATAGGCAATATAAGTAAAACACAAATATGCTCGTGTAAATATAATATAAAAAACAATAGCCTAGAAAGCACACCAAGCATGCAGTACGTTGCAAAATGAATAGGGTCATAACCTCTTTTGAAAGTTGATTTGGTTTTCGGTAACTACCGGTGAGTGAACCTATACTGGAGGGTGAACAACATACTATAAAACACTCATGATTACTGTAACAATCCATGATAATCCCATCGTTAATCTAATAGCTTAACTATCAGCTATTAACTATCTAATAACCTAACTCTCTACTAAGCAAGATCTCCTCGTCACTCAACCACCTACACTGCATAATAGCAACAATGACGATGATACTAACACTGAGCCAGAAGATAAACTAATGTCATTCCTGAACTAAACGACTGTCCTAACCACTGACCCATACACCCTGTAATTTTAAACACCTAGCAGTAGTGAGCAGCTGAATCATATCACGTTCCAGAACCCTCACCACACCACAACCAACAATTTTTATTCTTCACCTAGAACCCAAAATCTCTCCCTTATCAACATCTCTTCAAAACACTAACAAAACACCCCCTCACTAAACACTAACACACTCATCCCTCTCCCCCACCCACACAACATAATACTTCCCTAAATCATAATTACAACCCACAATAAATAATCTCCAACCATTAAATAAACAATAAAACATTAAACCCTCACACTCTCCAATCAATATTAAACTCACATAAAAAAAAAACAACACAACACACACCATTACACCATTTTACCAAACACAATACAACCATCTCAATAAATAACTCTCCACACCATTATTATCAAAAAACAACACCCAATACCTAAAACAATATTATCCCACTACCTCTCTCTTAAATTATCACACTCCATTAAAACCCCTCCTCTTACAAATAAACCATCCCTAACCCTTCTTACTACAACACCCATAAATAACTAAACATCAAAATCCCTCCCCCATCATATTTTTCCCCCTTAACCACCCCCCCACTAAACACACACTCAACCCATTCAACCCACTATCCCAAAACCCAAATACACATACACAAAACCAAATACACCCTCACACCACATAAAAAACCCCCCACAAACCCCATTTCAAATAAAAATACAAAAATAATCACCCATCCCCCAAATCATCCTTCTACAAAATCACCCCACATACCCAAACAACAAAACCACTCCACAACTAAAATCCCCCTAAACCCATAAAACAACCAAACATAACAACCAATCCCTACCCCCCCTACAACCTAACCCCAACCCCCCCTATCAACCAAAACCTTACCCCACAATCCCCACCAATCCCCCATAACAACCTCACAACAAACCAACCCACTCACAAACTAACCAACAAATCAACAAACAAAAACCCCCTACACAAACAAAACACCAAACAACAATCCCACAAACCCACACCATCAAACCAACAACCAACTCACCACAACACCCCAACCAACACCCCACTAAACCCCCAACCACCCCCCACCCCACCCCCACCCACAAACCACAACCACCCCCAAACCCCACAACCCCCCCAAACCAAAACACCACAAACAACCCCAACAAACCCCCAACCACAAAACACCCAACCCCACAACCACCACCCAACCCACCAAACCACCCCCACCCACAACCACCAAACCCCCCCCCTCACACAACCACAACCCCCCCCCAACAACACACCCCCACCCCCCCACAAACACCAACCCACCAACCACCAAACACAACACCACCCTCACCCCCCTCACCACCCCAACTACACTCCCACCACACCCCCACCCACCCACAAACAACCTAAACAAACACTACAACACCCTACCCTCAAACCATACCAACCCCAAACCCTCCACACAATCTCCCACCCATACCCAATCACCCAACAACCCCCTAAACCCCCACACAACACACCCCTATCACCCCTCCCCACAACACCTCCAACATCACCCACCTACCCCCCCACCCTACTAAATCACAACCAATACACCAACAAAAACAACCCAACAACAACCCCACACCCCCACCAACCAACCCTTAACC